>JASEVX010000004.1:19563114-19755535 GCA_031761405.1 Serripes groenlandicus
CCAATGTTGTATTTTATCGTATCTATCCCTTTCCCACATACAACAACCTCTGCAGTAGACGACTTTGAAAATATAAAGGTAAGAATAGGGAGCTATCTGTAAATTAAAATATAATTATTTAATAGAGTGGGACAAATGAGAAATTGCTCACAGTAAGCTATTTCTTCTTTTGTCGAAATGTTTTCAAATTTATTCTGCTGGAGATGCATCAAAGTGCGTTTGTATGGCAGAAATAATGTTAAACACGTGACTACAGCGTCTATCGAACATAGGATAATTACAGACAAATGCAAATGATCGCCTAATAGAACAGAAGTAGATAACATATTATGGGGAAATGAGAAATAACTCGGATAATTCATCACATTTCAAAAGACATCTGCCCGAAGAAGCTCCGATATGTTTTTTTTCAAAGAGCAAAATTAATATTTAACCCTTTCCCTCGTATATACGCTTTCTGGCGCCTCTGCAGCAGAAGGCTTTTTGAAAACATAGTGACAAAAGAAGAAATTGCTCAAAACGTGCAATTTCTCCTTTTGACACAATGTTTTCCACTTTTTGTCATCATAGGTTATCCGTTCAATTAAAGAGTTTTCTATTTTTTGACAAAACATGTTAAAAGTCGTCTGCTGCAGAATTGTCGTATTCAGGAAAGGGTTAAATGATCTCGGGGCGGTAAGGGGGAATCGTTATGGTATAAGTGTGGATTATCTTGGTTCAAATATAGATTAAACGAGTGAACATTAATCCGCAGTTCCGTCAGACAAGCAATCAAGAAATCTCGATCATCCAGACAAAAAGAATATCATATTTGATAAATTTGAGGAAAATATATGGAAAAATCATAATAATTGCAAATATATATGTTTGATCGAAGTAGGACTCCTAGTGACAAGAGGTGAATGAGCAGATCCTCCCTCGTTTTGTCTCAATGTTTCAACTTTTTATCCCCGCTTTTTCGAAGAAAAAAAGGGGGGTTATTAATTTCGGTTTGTCCGTCTGTCCGCCGTCTGTCTGTCCGTCTGTCTGTCCTGTCTGTCTGTCTGTCACACTTCGTTTCCGTGCAATAACTGCCACAAATGTGAACCGTTTTTTTTCAAACTTGATAACAAGGTTAAATGCCTTAAGGGCTAGACCAAGTTCGATCGTCACTTTCGGCGGACTTTATTTAGTGGAGTTATGGCCCCTTATTTAACACAAAACGTCGTTTCATGCCGTTTCCGTGCAATAACTGCCACAAATGTGAGGGTTTTTTTTCAAACTTGTTAACAAGGTTAAATGCCTTAAGGGCTAGGCCAAGTTCGATCGTCACTTTCGGCGGACTATATTTGGTGGAGTTATGGCCCCTTATTTAACAAAAAATGTCGTTTCTTGCTGTTTCCATGCAATAACTGCCACAAATGTAAACCGTTTTCTTTCAAACTTAGTAACAAGGTTAAATGCCTTAAGGGCTAGGACAAGTTTGATCGTCACTTTCGGCGGACTTTATTTAGTGGAGTTATGGCCCTTTATTTAACAAAAAAGGTCGTTTCTTGCTGTTTCCGTGCAATAACTGCCACAAATGTGAACCGTTTTTTTTTTCAAACTTGGTAACAAGGTTAAATGCCTTAAGGGCTAGGCCAAGTTCGATTGTCACTTTCGGCGGACTTTATTTAGTGGAGTTATGGCCCCTTATTTAACACAAAATGTCGTTTGTTGCTGTTTCCGTGCAATAACTGCCACAAATGTGATTTTTTTTTTTCAAACTTGGTAACAAGGTTAAATGCCTTAAGGGCTAGGCCAAGTTTGATCGTCACTTTCGGGGGACTTTATTTAGTGGAGTTATGGCCCTTTATTTAACAAAAAAGGTCGTTTCTTGCTGTTTCCGTGCAATAACTGCCACAAATGTGAACCGTTTTTTTTTTCAAACTTGGTAACAAGGTTAAATGCTTTAAGGGCTAGGCCAAGTTCGATTGTCACTTTCGGCGGACTTTATTTAGTGGAGTTATGGCCCCTTATTTAACACAAAATGTCGTTTGTTGCTGTTTCCGTGCAATAACTGCCACAAATGTGATTTTTTTTTTTTTCAAACTTGGTAACAAGGTTAAATGCCTTAAGGGCTAGGCCAAGTTTGATCGTCACTTTCGGGGGACTTTATTTAGTGGAGTTATGGCCCTTTATTTAACAAAAAAGGTCGTTTCTTGCTGTTTCCGTGCAATTACTGCCACAAATGTGAATTTTTTTTTTTCAAACTTGGTAACAAGGTTAAATGCCTTAAGGGCTAGGACAAGTTTGATCGTCATTTTCAGCGGACTTTATTTAGTGGAGTTATGGCCCTTTATTTAACAAAAAAAGTTATTTCTTGCTGTTTCCGTGCAATAACTGCCACAAATGTGAACCGTTTTTTTTCAAACTTGGTAACAAGGTTAAATGCCTTAAGGGCTAGGCCAAGTTTGATCGTCACTTCGGTGGACTTTATTCGGTGGAGTTATGGACCCTTATTCAACAAAAAATGTTGTTTCTTGCTCTTTCCGTGCAATTACTGCCACAAATGTGAATTTTTTTTTTTCAAACTTGGTAACAAGGTTAAATGCCTTAAGGGCTAGGCCTAGTTCGATTGTCACTTTCGGTTTGCTGTTTCCGTGCAATAACTGCCACAAACTTGGTAACAACCTAGGCCAAGTTCGTTTAATTTACCCTGTAATACATGTTCAATAAAAAGACTACTGACATGTTTAAACCTAACCTCAACATTTTCCTACAATATTTCCTGCAAGCGGAGAATATAAATTTCATGAATTTGCTTGTTTCAACAATAATACGTTATGTTATAGAGAATTCACATTGTTTGCTGAGGTTATTTCATATTTATCTCCTGCAGATCATATAGCTTATGTGGTAAAGTGTGTGTTTGTTTTTTAGCTCACCTCAATGTGAGTTATTGTGATCGCCCTATGTCCGGCGTCCTGCGTCCGTTTAGCGTCGTGCGTCCGTCAACATCTTCTCCTCAGTAACCAGTAGGTCAATTTGGTTGAAACTTCACAGAAAGCATCCTTTTAATGACCTCACCGGAATTCCTTCAAAGTTTTGGGATCCATGCATAATTCTGGTTTCCATGGTAACAAAACGAAAAAAACTCAAAAATTCTTCTCCAAAACAAGTTGACCGAATTTAGGATACTGTTGTAGAAATGTTCCTTTGGTGACCCTCTATCAGATTTCTTCAAGACATGGTGATTGGTCAAAAAACATGGCCGACAAGAGACGGGGCTTTTTTGCCTGAAATGGCTATAGTGGAAACTTTAAGAATCTTTTCATCCGAAAGTGTCTGGCCGATTTCAAATGATTTTGTAGAAATGTTCCTTGGGTGACCATCTTACAGATTCCTTCACTAAGTGGTCAATGTGAGTTATTGTGATCGCCTTATGTCCGGCGTCCATCGTGCGTCCGTTAACATCATCTCCTCAGTAACCAGTGGGTCAATTAGGACACTTCACAGAAAGCAACCTTTCAATGTTTTGCCTTATATGGCTAAAGTAAACAAAATCTCCTACAAAAGTATCTTGCCGGTTTTCTGCCAAATTAAATTTGACATGCAACATAGGGTTGGGTTGTTTCACCTTCTGGCAGTGGAGCACTTCTACAGTGGGCCTCTAGTTTGGCATCGAATGAGTTATTGTGCTTGGCATTATGCATCACATGAAATGCATCAGGTAAGCGATCAAGGGCCATCATGGCCCTCTTGTTTATTTTCGTTTTACGCCGTTTTCAATATTATCTCAGTTATATCATCGCACCAGTTCACTTATTCATGATCCCTAGGTAAAAGACTAGGAAATATGTCTTGCCCAAGGTCACGCCACCATGACCGCTGTGATCGGGGATCGAACCCCTGAAGCCCGATTCCAAATCCCTAACGCTATCCACTCGGCCACGGCGGATTCTGGACGCGGAAATGTGTTACGTGTTATTTTATTAGCTTTTCCTCTCGAATATCCTGGTACACACTGTACAAGTTATTTCCAAATTATCGATAAACCTTTATGGTCTAATACGGTGTTTTATCACAGAAAAGAGGTCAACGTGTATATTACAGCTTTAACCCTTTCCCTCATACGACAATTCTGCAGCAGACGACTTTGAACATATTTTGTCAAAATATAGAAAATCTCTATAATTGAATGGATAACCTATGACAAAAAGTGGAAAACATTGTGTCAAAAGGAGAAATTGCTCGTTTTGAGCAATTTATTCTTTTGTCACTATGTTTTTAAAACGCCGTCTGCTGCAGAGGCGTCAGAAACCGTCTATATGAGGGAAAGGGTTAACCCTTTTCCTCATGTAGACGCATGTTAATGCATCTAAACCAGACGACATTTGAAAACATTTTGGCAAAAGAAGAAATTGCTCATGATGAGCAATTTCTCCATTTTGCCACAATGTGTTCAACCATTTTAAAAATGTATACCGTCATTTTTGAATATTTTTCATATTTGTGCCTTGATCATTTCAATGTCGTCTGCTGCAGATGTGTTATATGATAACCCCTTTCCCACCTGCAGACGAAGTGTCACAATGTTTGCAAGTTTTTTCATTTATAATACTTTCATTTAAAAAAGAGTTTACATATTCGCCAAGATATTGTCGTATGCTGCAGATGTGTCGAATGTGGAGAACGGTTTTAATTCGGGTATCTGTCACAGTCGGACGGATTCAAAGAACGGGGCGACATTTCTAACGTCATATACAGTTTGTATGCTCTTAACCCTTTCCCTCATACGACAATTCTGCAGCAGACGATTTTGATCATATTTTGAAAAAAGATAGAAAATCTCTATAATTGCATGGATAACCTATGACTAAAAGTTGAAAATATTGTGACAAAAGAGGAAGTTGCTCGTTTTGAGCTATTTCTTCATTTGTCACTATGTTTTCAAAAATCCGTCTGATGCAGAGGCGTCAGAAAGCGTCTATATGAGGGAAAGGGTTAAATAGGAACACCGAAGTCTAGTTCTTTCGTTTCTTTTTTTATTTCAGCGAAAGTTGAAATAAGCTTACATAAGTCTCATACAAATATAAGGACAATATACTGTCAGCTTTTATTTTCTCTCGAAGTTTATAGATATAAGAACGCAGACAGTTATATCAGTTCCCCGGGGAGTTATAATATTCCTTCGTTGTTTATATCAGTTGCTGTATCGTCGTTCCGCGGCAGATGCCGCGTGCAATTTCTTAACCCTTCCCCTCATATAGACGCTTTCTGACGCCTTTTTGAAAACATAATGATAAAAGAAGAAATTGCACAAAACGTGCAATTTCTCCTTTTGCCACAATGTTTTCAACTTTTCGTCATAGGTTATCCATTCATTTATGGAGATTTTCTATGTTTTGACAAAATAAGTTCCAAGTCGTCTGCTGCATAATTGTCGTATGAGGGAAAGGGTTAATGAATCTCCCGCTACTGACTGGTTAGCGTCGGGAAATTTGAACTGGGTTACCGGGGTTCGATCCTCGCTCTTGGCAGTCATGGCTGCGTGACCTTGACCTTGACCCTTGCACTGGTTTGTTTTTACAAATGGATCGTGAATAAAAGTTGATGTAACTTAAATAGAGTTAAAATACAGCCGAATTCAAAAATAAAATAAATATAAACTTTCATTTATTACTTTTGGAATGAACAGTATTGTTAACTGTTGAAGATATGTGACACCATAAGAATGAAGAGCTCTGAATACATTTGAGATATTTTTATCAATTGCTTTTTTGCAAAGTCGTCTGCACTAGAAATTCCGATATTCCTCCGCTGTGGTACGTGTTTCTCTGAGTGTCGTCTGCTGTGGAGTATTTAAATCTGGATATAAAGAGGGGAAGGGTAGATCTATTGATAATGTCAACTGTTTGGACACTCCTCTTGTTACAACATCAATTTTCCCACACCTCTGTAGTAATAACTTCGGTTCCATCATTCAGAAACGGGCCACGCCGCGCGAAAACAACCCCTTCATAGCTTTGCGTCAAGCGCAGGTCTAACTGAACCGGCCGGTCCCCCCCACCCCAGTATTAGCAGATTGATTGTTTTGTTGTTTTACGCCGCTTTCAACAATTTTTCAGTTAGTTAACCCTTTCCCTCATATAGACGCTTTCTAACGCCTCTGCAGCAGACGGCTATTTGAAAACATAGTGACAAAAGAAGAAATTGCACAGAACGTGCAATTTCTACTTTTGACACAATGTTTTCCACTTTTAGTCATAGGTTATCCATTCAATTATGGATGTTTTGACAAAATATGTTTAAAGTCGTCTGCTGTAAAATTGTCGTATGAGGGAAAGGGTTAACGGCTTTTCCTGGGTAAGTTACCTGTACAACTGGTCCATGTATCAGTCAGTCAGTCGTAATGCTAACCCTGAGCGCAAAGGACAGCCATGACTACCATTGTTAGTATGACCCGGTCGGGTATCGAACCCGCGACCTCCTGTACTCGAGACTCGAGACGCTCTACTATTACACCGTCGCCGGTGGTCCAGTCTGGTCAGAATCTGGTTTTGCGAACACAGTGAGAGCCTCCGTTAATTTGTTACAACAAAAACGACTTTAACCGTGTGTATTTTATATATATATATATAAGTGATAAGTGTAGACATTGATTAGATTGTGCGGATGTACAAGCTCATCTGAATCTACTTTAATCGCACACAAAAAAAAACACGTCTTCTTCTTTTTCGACGGACTGTATCATTTTATGTTGCATGACGTAGTTTTCATGTCTGTTAATAAACCAGGAATATCTATCAAATAATTAATAAATGAGGCTGTTTGTTCTACCTTTTCCAATATGCAACAAATCATGAAATCACTGAAAATATTAAAAATCTACCAGAGAACATGTATTGAATGAATTTGAAAACATCGTGGCAAATGGAGGAATTGCTCATTATGAGCAATTGCTCCTTTTGCCACAATGTTTTTCAAAAGGCGTCTGCTGCTGTGGCGTCAGAAAGCGTCTACAAATGTTTATTTTGGAAACGGTTACCTGTACGAGTCATTGTAAATACTAAATAGCTTTCCCACTTACAACCAATGGAGTGCAGACAAACATTAACCCTTTCCCTCATACGACAAGTCTGCAGCAGACGACTGTGAACGTATTGTATCAAAACATAGAAAACATCTCCATAATTGAATGGATAACCTATGACAAAAAGTGGAAAACATTGTGGCCAAAGGAGAAATTGCACGTTTTGTGCAATTTCTTCTTTCGTCACTATGTTTTCAAAACGCCGTCTGCTGAAGAGGCGTCAGAAAGCGTCTATATGAGGGGAAAGGGTTAAACGGCAAAAAATTGAAGTAAACATTTAATTTTGAAAAAGAGTTGAGAAATCAATGTGACAAATGGAGAACTTACTCATTTCGAGCGATTTCTCAATTTCTTGCATTGTTTTCACATGTCGTCCGTTGTAGACAGGTCAAATGTGTGGGCGTCTGAGAAAGGGTACATTTCGGAGAGAAGGAAATTTGAAGCCACGTGTTTGATAACGGGTTTGAGGCTAGTTTCCACCCACATCTTGACGTTCGATATGCCATGATGTCAATGGCAGAAATAAAAGACATTTAAAATACCGTTTTAGAGATATATATATATATAGGATTGACGCAAATCCATAATGGAACATGACAAATCTCCATAAAAGAGAGTTTAATTATCAGAAGAGTTGGAAAACATTGTGACAAAATGAGAAATTGCTCATGGTGAGCAATTTCTCCTTTTGCCGCAATGTTTTCAAACGACGTCTGCTGCAGCGGCGTCAGAAAGCGCCTTATAATTAAGTAATACTATCTAGTTTTGCTTTTTCAATGTATTGATCTTTTATTAACTTGGAAAGAGGATTGGTAGTCATGGTAGACTGTTTACAGGGGCGTAGCTCCCTTTAGGCACTGTAGGCACGTGCTTACACATTTTTTTCTAAAAATGCTCCAAAATGCAGCTGCGGCGATACACATCTGCGTAATGTATCGACCAGATCAGCCTGCGCTGTCCGCGCTGGCCGATCCGGCCGAAATATTCCGTCTAAGATGTATAGATATAGTAGTAATTCCTGAAACAGAAAGCTCCCTTTAGGCACTGTAGGCACGTGCCTACACATTTTTTCTAAAAATGCCCCAAACTGCAACTGCGGCGATACACATCTGCGTAATGTATCGACCAGATCAGCCTGCGCTGTCCGCGCAGACTGATCCGGCCGACACATTCCGTCTAAGGGGGGTAGATAGAGTAGTGATTCCTGAAACTGAAAATCCACAGGAGGCGAAAAGTGTCTATCCGGGTACGCCTGTGTGACATGCTAAGGCTGATCCGGGTCGATACTTGTTGAATTTTTTTTTCACGAGACGGCCTACACATTGATTATTGCCAAGCTACGGCCCTGGTTTACCTGATAAACTGTTGAATTATTCGTCTGCTGGTAATGTTGTTGAAATATCCATCAAATTAGAAGCATAGTTTTGAATCCAGAGATAAAAACATAATGGGAAAAGGAGAACACTTGTGTCACGAACCTTTTCTCCATTTCCAATATAGATAAGATAAAACGTCGTCTATTTATAAGCGATCTATTAAATGTCGTCTGTATATGAGACAGGGATCACCTGCAAAATATATTTTCATGTATTGTTTTAAAATATCGTCTGCTAGGGTGTCGTCTTAATTCGTCTGCAAAAGGGAAAACGTTGAAAATAAAATTCTAAGTTTCTTTCATTTTTTTCAAAGGTCTACTTAATCAGTGAATTAGTTGGACGTCTTTTTCTAAATCAGTATCAATTTAATTTGTGAAGGAAGTAGGCCATGAGTGGGCTCGTATTATAGTTCGGATGACGCCCACAGTATTACGTAAACTAAAAGGATGGCATTGGCTACAACCGTTTCAACATACAGCACATCTGAAACCCTAACCCTAACCCTAACCCTAACTTTCAAAACATCCGGGTGATAATATTGAAATATCTCAAAAAAAAAGACTATTACATGAGTAGTCATTCAATACGAAATTTTAGAAAACGAGTTTAACCCTTTCCCTCATATGATAATTCTGCAGCAGACGACTTTGAACGTATTTTGTCAAAACATAGAAAATATCTATAATTAAATGGATAACCTATGACAAAAAGTGGAAAACATTGTTGCAAAAGGAGAAATTGCACGTTTTGTGCAATTTCTTCTTTTGTCACTATGTTTTCAAAAAGCCTTCTGCTGCAGAGGCGTCAGAAAGCGTCTATATGAGGGAAAGGGTTAATCAAATTTTGTATTGAATGACCACGAATATTCTATTTATATCATGAATTTCCAATTCGACGATTATTAGCGCAAAATATATATAACGTCGAATAATAATCGTCGAATTGGAATTTATGATATAAATAGAATATAACATTCCGGATCATTTAATACAAAATTGTATTAAACTCGTTTAATAAAATGTCGTATTGAATGACCATGGACTCATGTAATATCCTCTATAATATATAGAATGACGTTATTTCACGCTGGCGACGTCATTTATGATATAAATATTAGTATGGAATAGCTTTGACAATAGTGTGGCAAACTTCGTCGGCTGCTGATGCATCTGCAGATGGGAAAGGGTTTAAGAGCAACTGTTTGGACTCGTCAAACGAATAACTTCCTTCAGAGGAAGTGTCATGAATAGTCTTTACGATGAAAAACTCACGAAACATATTTGAGCCGTCCCACGAGAAAACTAGCAGTATGGCCTCTGCGTAATGTATCGGCCCAGATCAGCCTGCGCTGTCCGCGCAGACTAATCCGGGCCGACACATTCCGTCTCATGGGGATAGAGGTATAGAGTAATAACAGAAAATCCACAGGAGGCGAAAAGTGTATATTAGGGTAAGCCTACGCGGCATGCTTAGGCTGATCCGGATCGATTTTTTACGCAGAGTCCACAATGTTGGTTTTCTCGCGGGGCGGCTTATTTGTATACAGTCAGTGTTAGTCAGTGTTAGTCCATTACAATTCTCGGGTGAGGTGTTTCTATCATATATTTATGACTAGATAGCAAACAGTTGATATCCACCGCGACCGAGTGGTTAGCGTCGGGTATTTGAAGCCGAGCGTCCCGGGTTCGTTACCCCCCCCCCCCCCCCCCAGTCGCGACGGTCCTGGTGGAATGCCCTTGCCTGGGTATAGGGGTCATTTTCTAAAATAGTACCGTTTTGTTTTACCTAGGGATCAAGATTAAGTGAACTGTCGCCGTGATATAACCGAAATCATGTTGAACACGGCGAGAAATCACGATTTAAAAAAAAAAAAAGCAAACAGTGACAGAGTCTCGTGTGACTGCGAAGTCTGATCCCTATCCTTACTGATCGCAAAACCCTGAAGGCCTGTTCTCGTGTGCCGCGAGGCAGTTTTAAAATAAACTGATACCAGAAACTAGTCTCAGTATTTCCTGTTACAGTTATCCAAGAACTTAGTCTTTGTTTGAAGATATATATGGAAATTATATATTATAGGATTGGTGTCATTTTTCTATATCAATGGTATATTTTCCTGTTTCATAAGGTTTAATAACCCTTTCCCTCATATGACAATTCTGCAGCAGACGACTTTAAACATATTTTGTCAAAAAATAGGAAATCTCTATAATTGAATGGATAACCTATGACTAAAAGTGGAAAACAATGTGGCAAAAGGAGAAGTTGCTCGTTTTGAGCAATTTCTTCTTTTGTCACTATGTTTTCAAAAGGCCGTATGCTGCAGAGGCGTCAAAAAGCGTCTATATGAGGGGAAGGGTTAAATCTTCGGGGATTTATTAATAACGAGGATTCAGATCAGCCTGTCGTTTTCACGCAATATCACCAAGATTAACGCCCCCTTCCAACAGAAAGTACATTCATCGTGTAAGTGTATGGATGGGTGGAAAGGGGGGTGGTTGGGGGGGGGGGGGGGGGGGATGAGACTAACATAAGGCTAGTTTGGTTATGATTTGCGATTAATTTTAAAATTTCCCGATGGCCGTTTTTCGTTTGTCGTGGCTGATACGTTTTGTTGGATGACAAAGCAACACTGACTTTCCGTAAATTATTTCCCTGATATAGACATGATATTTTTAAACACCGTCCCCTCATATAGACGCTTTCTGAAACGAGCAATTTCTCCTTATGCCACAATGTTTTCCACTTTTAGTCATAGGCTATCCATTTAATTATAGAGATTTTCTATTTTTTGTGCAAAATATGTTCAAAGTCGTCTGCTGCAGAATTGTCGTGTGAGGGAAAGGGTTAACACCTTCCCTACAACAAAAACAAATCTGCATTCGTCGACATTGAAATAATCTAGACAACAACAATATTATATATCTTTAAATGAAAAAATAATAGTTGAACAGAATTGAACATATTTTGACAAAAGAAAACATTTGTCATTATGAGCTATTTTGTTTGTTTTTTTAGCTCACCTATGCACGAAGTGCAAGGTGAGCTTTTGTGATCACTAAATGTCCGGCGTCCGACGTCGTCGTCGTCGTCGTCGTCGTCGTCGTCGTCGTCGTCGTCTGTCCGTCCGTCTGTTAACAATTTCCTACAAATGACTTCTTCTACTAAACCAATGGACATATTTCAAAATAACTTCACGGGAATGGTCCTTAGGTGGTCCCCTTTCAAAGTTGTTCAAAGAATTTAATTCCAAGTAGAACTTTGGCTGTTGCGGCATCAGAAAAGGGGAAAATTGCCAAATCTTAAAAAATCTTCTTGTCCAAATGTGCAGGCCCGATTTGAAAATTATTTTGCACAAATGTTCCTTAGGGCACCCTCTACCAAGATTGTTCAAATATTTCCGATCCGTTGAAAAACATGGCCGCAAGGGGGCGGGGCTTGTTTTCCTTATATGTGCATTGTTAAAACTTTAAAAAATCTTCTTGTTGAAAAGTACTGGCCAGATTTCAAAATAATTTCACAGAAATGGTCCTTAGGTGGTCCCCTTTCAAAGTTGTTCAAAGAATTTCATTCCAAGTAGAACTTTGGTTGCTGCAGCATCAGAAAAGGGGAAAATTGCCAAATCTTAAAAAATCTTCTTGTTCATAAGTGTTGGCCCGATTTAAAAATTATTTTGCACAAATGTTCCTTGGGGCACCCCCTACCAAGCTTGTTCAAATATTTCCGATCCGTTGAAAAACATGGTCGCAAGGGGGTGGGGCTTGTTTTCCTTATATGTGCATTGTTAAAACTTTAAAAAATCTTCTTGTTGAAAAGTACTGGCCAGATTTCAAAATAACTTCACAGAAATGGTCCTAAGGTGGTCCCCTTTAAATGTTGTTCAAAGAATTTAATTCCAAGTAGAACTTTGGTTGCTGCGGCATTAGAAAAGGGGAAAATTGCCAAATCTTAAAAAAACTTCTTGTCCAAAAGTGCTGGCCCGATTTAAAAATTATTTTGCACAAAATTTATGTTCCTAAGGGCACCCTCTATGAAGATTGTTTAATTATTTCCGATTCCTTGAAAAACATGGCCGCAACGGGGCGGGGCTTGTTTTCCTTATATGTAAATTGCTAACACTTTAATAATCTTCTTGTCCAAAAGTACTAGCCAGATTTCAAAATTACTTTACAGGATGGTCTTTAGGTGGTCCCCTTTCAAAATTGTTCAAAGAATTTAATTTCAAGTAGAACTTTGGTTGCTGCGGCATCAGAAAAGGGGAAAATTGCCAAATCTTAAAAAATCTTCTTGTCCAAAAGTGCTGGCTCAATTTGAAAATTATAAAATCTACATGCTTCATATTATGAATCCTATATATCAGGTGAGCGATCCAGGGCCATCATGGCCCTCTTGTTTACACAAAAGTTTCAAATGTCGTCTGCTGCAGATGCGTCAAATTGTATCGGCAAGCGGAGAAGGGTTCTTCATGATGACTTATCTTCTAGCTTTTCAGAATAACGTTTCCCTTTTGAGTTTATGTTTTGTTTTCCTAAGAAAATCTTTCGTCGAACTAATTCTAAGGATACTAAATAATGGAGTTGGTGAACTCTATATCTCCTTTGCTGCCATTGCTAATTAAAGGCTTTTGCATACAGTGTAGATTCAAGTGAAACAGCTCGTGACGAGTAGTGACTAGTCTCTCCTTAAATCTGCATTGTTTGCCACTAAGACGCTTAATTTTACTAACTTTCCAGTTGGAAGAAAACGGGATGATCCATGTTGGTTCCTCACTATGAATGTGTTTCCAAGGTTGTAATATATCTAATGATTGCTTAAATTGTACAACCGCTCGTCTATAATTGTGTGTATACATGTAAGTATGTACCATGCCATTTTCCACTGTTTGTTATTATATTTGTATTATTTGACTATGAGCTATAATGCTTAATGTCTAAATAAAGTTTATGTTATGTTATACATCGAATGAGCCATGTCACAGGAATGGGCTAGCATATGATTTTTGAAAACATTGTGACAACTCCATTGACTAATTATTCATTACACCCCTTAAACTCCCATGAACCTTTATGTACCTTTTTGTGACAACGACATAGAGATGCAACAGGACTCATTATGTCTGGCGCGTCTAAGATATTTTGAATTAAACGGATTTAAACTTTCTTTCTCTGTCGTGCAGTAACATACTGTAGGTTGTTGGTGGGGTTTTCTTGTCAATAACGATTACTTGATTTGTTACGTAATTGAATAAAACTTGACCCTTTCCCTCATACAACATTTCTGCAGCAGTCGACTTTGAACATATTTTGTCAACAAATAGAAAATCTCTTTAATTGAATGGATAACCTATGACTAAAAGTGGAAAACATTGTGGCAAAAGGAGAAATTGCTCGTTTTGAGGCGTCAGAAAGCGTCTATATGAGGGAACGGGTTAACAAAGTATAGGATAGGCATAGTTTAACCCTTCTCTGAAGCACAGGTGCCAGTCTCGTTACAAAATCTAAAAAAAGCATTCGACTATATATTGAATATATATATATAGCATTGACTATATTTTGAATATATAGTTAAATGTTATATTTAGATTGTAAACGAGACTGGCACCTACCTATGTCCTGAAGCAGACGACTTTCGAAAACATTGTGACAAAAGAAGAAATTGCTCATGATGACCAATTTCTCCTTTTGTCAAAATGTTTTCCACTTTAAATCATTGGTTATCCATTCAATTATAGAGATTTTGCATTTGTTGACTAAATATGTTCAAAGTCGTCTGCTGCAATTTTCTTACATGTGGGAATAATTTCTTTATCCGTCTGATGCAATCTCGCCTAAAGACGTCTGTATCGAGCAAACTCTTGAAATAAAGAAATTATGAAATATTTGTATTGTAAAGCTCCTCGCTTGTTTTAATATGCTTGCTATAGGCGCAGTTACAGATTAAATAATTCAAAACATTACATGATTAACCTTTCAACGCAGCCCTATTATTACGTCTCTGCAGCAGACGACAATATATTCCAAAGGAAAAGGAGAAAATACTCAAAACAATAGAATGTCTGCCGTTTTCAGTATGTGTTCTGAAATATGCATCTAGAATGCTTCATGGTGTCCAGATTATTTTCCTCGTAGCGTTTTGAAGCAGACGAGTCTTACTTATATCTTATCCAGTAATGGATTAATTCTCTGAACAAAATCCAAACACATAAACAGGATGGAGAGTGTCCGAGTGATGTGGTATTTTTAACCGTTATTACGTCATAATAACCGAGAAAATATCTTCCCGGTGTAAAGAATAATAAAGTACTTCCTGTCGCTGTAATATCACTGACGTCACGTTTTGTTTACACGAGATGTGATATTTGTGGAAAAACAACCGCTTGCGCAATCCTACATTTAACCCTTTATCTGGACAATTCTTAAGACTTTTATCTATTAACCGTCTCCCACATCTTCAGCTGTAATCCTCTAGACAAAGGAGGGAAAATCTGTATTAATGAAAGTACGTATTACTAATCAGATGGAGCTTAAAGTAACGCGGCAAAAGAAGAAATTACTCTCAATGATTGTTCAAGTCGTCTGCTGCAGATACATCGAACTCGTATAAAGTTGAGAAAGTGTTCATTTATAGGACAAAAGCCGTCTGCTTTAAAGATATTGGAGGATATAATTAGTTTGGACAATTTGAAATATCATTTAGACACTGAGATCTGGAAAGGAAAAGGAGAATTGCGTCTTTTTTGTCATTCCTCTGTTCGACACAATAGTCTGTTGGTTCACTGATTGTAATAGAGAATCTGGTCGAATACAATGAGGGACATTAGTGATAATTATATTATCTCCCTTGTCAGATAAAGACCAAGGAAGACCAAATAGTTGGTAGGTCCTTTTAGTTGGAATTCTTTGTCTTTATCGCTATTTTGCAATGAGATATTGCAATTACTCTGTACACATTAATCATAAATGTGTTTATTAAAGTGATGATTCAAAAGAGAAAATTTACATAGCAGTGTTTAAAGAAAACAAATGTGGAATTACTAGTCAATCTAATAACAGTTGGCCAAGAAAATGCAATTATAAGTGCACCATCCAGTGCAAAGAAACCAATGATAAAAACAGAGGAAACCAAATGATAGGACCTAGCTAGATGTAGAGAGTATTAAAGGGAGATAACTGACCGATGTCTCCAATTGTCTCTACATCTGCCCACAATAGATCCACTGTCTACGACTGCGTCTTACATATGTATGTAGAATATAAGGCTTATTTCCGCATTTGTCCCCGGCTGGGTCATACCAAAGTTTTTAAAAATAGTAGTTATGGCTGCCAGCCTTGGCGCTCAGATTGATGGGGGTAAGCTTTACGACTGACTGGCTTGTGTCAGGATAAACGAACCAGTAGTACTGATCATTAACCCAGGAAACGCCGTGATATAACTGAACAAATGTTGAAAGCGGCGTAAAACACCAAACAATCAATCGTCATTTGTTTACAAGTTAGGAAAATCTAAAATTGCTCACCGGAAGTGGTCATTACCCTCGCACGACACATCTGCAACTGTCTAAACAATATAGGACAGCTCTATGTACACACGTACTATAATTATTCAATTCGAGTTTAAACGTTGTGAAAAATATAGAAATTGCTCCGTAAGATCAAACAACCAAGTTGCTGCAGTGTTTCAAATGGTTGAATGACAAATGGTTGAATGACAAATGGTAGAATGACAAATGGTGGAATGACAAATGGTTGAATGACAAATGGTAGAATGACAAAAATTGTGGAATGACAAATGGTGAAATGACAAATGGTGGAAGGACAAATGGTGGAATGACAAAGGGTGGAATGACAAATGGTAGAATGACAAATGGTGGAATGACAAATGGTGTAGATCTATACGTCAAGATGAGTCAGCATGAGGGAAAGGGTTAGAAGCCCAAGTATGATCTTTGATCTAGCTTGTGTAAATTTCCAAAACAGAGTTAACCCTTTACAACACATCTGCAGCA
Organism: Serripes groenlandicus; assembly: GCA_031761405.1. Lineage (NCBI taxonomy): Eukaryota > Metazoa > Mollusca > Bivalvia > Cardiida > Cardiidae > Serripes > Serripes groenlandicus. Next base: position 19,579,547 of record JASEVX010000004.1, read on the forward strand.
GACGACGTTGAAAATGTCTAATGTGGAATATGGAAAATCTCTATAATTGTAGGTATAATTACTGTAAAAAGTTGAAAACGTTGTAACAAAAGGAGAAATTGCTCATTATGAGCAATATCTCCTTTTGTCGCAATGTTTTTAACAGTCGTCTGCTGCACATACGTCTGATTGCATCTGTATTTGGGAAAGGGGGGTTAAACGACTAACTAATTGTCCCTTGGCTGACTTATGCACAGCATTTAACGACGACGATGTCCTTACCGTAACAAATAACACACAATTTTCGCAGCAGTTTAATGTATTGGTTCTTATTTATAAGTGTTACTTCTTGTTCGCACACACACAGCACATCTACATTAGACGACCTTGAAAACATCTAGGCAAAAATATTGAAATATTTTGAAAAACGTAGGTATAACTTTTTAATAGAGATGAATACATTGTGGCATACACGATGGTTTCAGAAGTCGTCTGCTGCAGATGCGTCGAACAGTATCTAAATGTGGGAAAGGGCTAATCTGGCATTACTACAAGGACGCCGAATTGCCGCCAGCCTAATATAACACTTTCGTTACTTCCTGTTCTTGGAAAGACTGAAAAGGAATTAATCTTCACAAACAGTTTCGTCATCAAATCAACGACGGAGCTCTGAGAAAAGAAACCTTGACCCTTTCTAATATTATCAGTTTCCCGCATAAGGAGAATGAGTTCAACTCTATTCAAAAATCATACTATACCTTATAGAGCATGTTTATATTTTAATCATTTCAAAATCGACTGCTACCGGTTTTTTTGTGTGTGGGAAAGGGTAAAGAAGCATTGTTACGCATCTGAAGCTATTTAATAGTTATTATAATCATTCTTCAAAGAGTTTGTTCATAATTCTGCCTAGAATAGTTAAAATGTGTCTGCTACAGATTTTGCTTATGTGGGAAAATGATAATGGCTTTTTCTACCAGTGTAGAACCACATCCACCTTCGCATCCGGACAGCTTGATCTGGATCCCCACTGTTCGATAATAAATCGTACAGGATTTCGAGTAACTTATGTAAAAAGCGGTATCCACACTTGGTTCCTTTAGCATGGTCGCACACTCAGATGTGTTTCCATACTTGCAATGTATACCGTAAAGCTGGTTTTCCTGGAGCACCACTCAAGTAGATATGAGCCGTCCCGCGAGAAAACCAACATTGTGGCCTCTGCGTAATGTATCGACCCAGATCATCCTTAGCATGCCGCGCAGGCTTACCCGGATAGACACATTTCGCCTTCTGTGGATTTTCTGTTTCGGGAATCATTACTCTATACCTCTATCTCCCTGAGACGGAATGTGTCGGTCCGGATCAGTCTGCGCGGACTGCGCCGTCTGATCTGGGTCGATATATTACGCAGAGACCAACGTTGGTTTTTGTCGCGGGACGGCTCATATAGCGTTACAGTGCCAAGCAATGTCATATATTTACTCTTGACTTTCCCGATTAATTTAAGGATAATTAAAGGCATATCGCTACCTTGTTAAACCTTCCCCACATACAAACATTCTGCAGCAGACGAATTTGAAAACATAGTGACAAAAACCTAAAAAATCTCCATAAAAGATAGCTTAATTGTTAAATAAAGTTAAAAAACATTGTGGCCAAAGGAGAAATTGCTCATCATGAGCAATTTCACCTTTGGCCACAATGTTTTCAAAAGTCGTCTGCTGCTATTACGTCAACATGTCTGCAGGTGGGAAAGGGTGATTACAAGTAAATGTCATCCCAATGATACGGAATTTCGAAAAAGTACAACTGAATTAGAGCGACAAAACAAATGGCCTTGTCACCAGTTCCACTCCGCTATATAGCGCGCAATAATACATTTATTTTGTAAAGGACTTTTCTCTGATTAATTCTGCCAACTCACTGAGCGAGCGTAAAAAGGTTAAATGTAGTCCGAGCATAGTTCATATTTCAGCACCAACGATTCGGATCAATACATTGATTTAGGTCTCGGTGAATTTGGCAACGTTGTTTTAGACATAATGATAATAGAATTGTGCCCTTATTACTTGATTTCCCCGTTAAGGTTAACCCCTTGGCGTGATTGCCGGTTATTGTAGTCACTTTCCCTCATATCGACGCTTGCTGACGCCTCTGCAGCAGACGGCTTTTTGAAAACATAGTGACAAAAGAAGAAATTGCTCAAAACGAGCAATTTCTCCTTTTGACACAATGTTTTCCACTTTTCGTCATAGGTTATCCATTCAATTATAGAGATATTTTTTTCAAAATATGTTCAAAGTCGTCTGCTGCAGAATTGTCGTATGAGGGAAAGGGTTAAACCAAATGATGGGTAATTAAGCCAATAAAAGGATTTCGATACATTAAAGTGTGTCTTTTTTTTATGATGCATATTTAAATGCAGTCTTCAAGAATGATGCGCCTAAAATACAGTAATTGTTCTGACTGTTAAATGGCTATTTTTATGCAATGCTGTCTAATAATAGTTTGCTGATCGAGTGTAAAAAGACGTCTGCTGCAGAGGGGGAATACATAAAACGTATGAGCTGACATATTGGTTGTTGGCTGATAGGATTCAGTTGTCTTTCGATCAGTTGGTGTATATATCAGTTGATGTACAGTTGATGTATATATCAGTTGATGTATATATCAGTTGATGTATATATCAGTTGATGTGTATATATCAGTTGATGTATATATCAGTTGATGTATATATCAGTTGATGTACAGTTGATGTATATATCAGTTGATGTAGCTACCTTTCGGTCTTGTTTATCAAGCAGAAAATAGATTTATGAAATTGAGAAAAGGTTAAATGGTGTGTTTTTTAAACGTTTAGATAAACTAATCATGTAATTAGCCCTTGCATACATACAGCACTTATGCAGCAGACGAATTTGAAAACATAATTTCTTTAAATGAATGTATAACTATTGAATTGAGGTGAAAACATTGTGGCTATTTCACCGTTTGCCACAATGTTTTCCAATGTCGTCTATAGCAGAGGCGTCAGATAGCGTCTGTATGTTGGTAAGGATTACATGAGTGTCAGAAGGTCTAGACCACATTTTAAGCTAAAAGAAAGAATCTAAATTTTACTAATGTCGAGGTTTCGTATTTGCTGATGGATCTATACATTTAATTAATCTACATATGGCATACTTCTTAAAGAAATATTATTAGAAGCATGTTACTTATTTATAACAAACCCTGTCTCCTTTTCCAATTTCGTTTTCAGTATATGTTAGAAAGAAAAATCTTCATTATTATACTTTTACCTTTTATCTGGTGTTTGTGTCAATCGCTTGCCTTAGGATGATTTCGGTATCGTCTGTATGTCTGTCTGTCTGTCTCTCTGTATGTATGTCTGTCTGTCTGTCTGTCCGTCTGTCTGTCCGTCTGTCTGTCCGTCTGTCTGTCTGTCCACTTTCTCTTACTGATATGATGCCATACGTGTCCCTTCGATCACTTATGTGTGTCAATGGGAGGGTACACATTTAAGATATCAGATCATTGATTAAAACAATGGCATACTCAATACTTCTAATGTCACCATTTTTCCTTACTCATCCCCTAAACTCGTCAATAACATAAAATCGTCTCGTTTTTGTTTCCAAATAACATAAGGTCAAAGGCATCGCATTCATCCCGTCTGTCATCCAATCAAATTTACTGGAAAGACCAATAATCTCGGCAGCGGCGGCAGAACAGTGTATATCGCACGATACTCGCATGCGCTATTGCATTGGTGTGGCAGCGAAGTGGAAACAAAAATCAGTGGTCAATCAAATACTCCAGTGTAACAATAGAATTGGTTCCCTTTTCCCATAAATAACCGTTCCAAAAACAGTTAACCAGATGGTGTAAACGGAACAATGAGACGAGCCGCAGCCATGACACGATTAACCCTGTTCCGGGTAAAACAAAAAGGGCAGTAGGCAACTTTGGAATCATTTTGACAAACAATATGGAAAAACTTTGCTTAATGAAGAGATGAAAAACGTTGTGGGTGAAGGCGAAATGGCTTATTAATGGACAGTTTCTCCTTTTGCCCCGTTTTATTTCAAATGTCGTCTGCAATAGATGTTTCAACAAACGTTTGCGTATGGGAAAGGATAACTTGAGCTGCGTCGCTCGAGTAACTTCTTCAATATGACAGAATCAGCCACGCACACCATTTCATATTGACGTCTGATCCTAAGTTCTGATCTGATTCCTAATATATCGGTATTTCTTAGCTGATTTTGGAGGTTACATGAATTTGTAACGAACATTGGCGACACGTATCACATTTTACTGGCTTGCAGGGCAATTGTGTTTTATCCCTGATCGCAAGTGTTTAATGGGCCTGCTGTTTGATGGGTGAAATTGGTGCACATCTGAGCATCTAATTATTCCTTTATGGTGTCGTGTGCATGTCTTTGTTTGCATTCCCTATTAATTCATTACCTAATATGAGGTTTTTACGCGATTCGAATCGCCGTGGCCAAATGGTAATCGTTAGGGATGTCATGATAGGGTTTATAGCCAGGTACTGGTTTGTCAACCAGGAATCATTGTTAGGTGTTTTTCTGTCGCCATGTCTAAATGGTAACCGTTAGGGATGTCGTGGTGGGGTTTCCTAGCCAGGTACTGGTTTGTCATCCAGGAATCATTGTTAGGTGCTTTTCTGTCGCCATGGCCAAATGGTAACCGTTAGAGATGTCATGATGTGGTTTTCGAGCCAGGTACCGGTTTGTCAACCAGAAATCATTGTTAGGTGCTTTCCTGTCGCCATAGCCAAATGGTAGCCGTTAGGGATGTCATGGTGGGGTTTCCTAGCCATGTACTGGTGTGTCAACCAGAAATCATTGTTAGGTGCTTTCCTGTCGCCATGGCCAAATGGTAGCCGTTAGGGATGTCATGGTGGGGTTTCCTAGCCAGGTACTGGTGTGTCAACCAGACATCATTGTTAGGTGCTTTCCTGTCGCCATGGCCAAATGGTAGCCGTTAGGGATGTCATGGTGGGGTTTCCTAGCCAGGTACTGGTTTGTCAACCAGGAATCATTTCTGTCGCCATGATACATGTTTTACTTATGAAACCCGACCTTCGGTAAACTACGACCGAAAAAGATCCCGATCAGATTGCGCCGCCGCTGTGGTCGAGTGGTTAGTGTCTAGGGCGTCCCGTGCTTATGTTTGGGCATGAAGGGTACACAAGGAGCAAGCAATATGTCATCATGTTCACGCTTTCCCAGCAGCTTATGAGCAATTTTCACCTTTTGTCAAAATGTTTTCAAAGTGTCTTCTGTTGCATGGACGTCAAAATGCGTATGTATGTGGGCAATTATTAAATATTTTCTTAGTATGTGGACTTCGATTGAGTTTATCAAAAAAAGCTGTTGCTGTGTAATATTAGGATCACCTTGTCGGAACGGACAGTATATATTTCCGTTTGCTTGAATAGAATAAGCCATGCTATGTTCATTTATCTCAGTAGTATAGGCGCCTCTTTAGGTGCAAACAAAGATGACGTAATCGGCGGCCATTTTGTTGACCTAGTTACTATTTATAGTATCTCATTTGCATATAAGGATTGACACGAGTGAGGACGCCATTTTGTAGTTATACAATGACTGCGCATGTCCATTTTAGTTCTATATTTAGAATGACATCATGGGTCTATATTTAGAAAGCTTTAACAATGGAGCAAGTGTTTCGGTAGCACCCTTCGGGCGAGACCACCAACGATTTGTCTCTAGCCTTCTACCAATAGATTCTAGCGGGTATGTTGTTGGAACCCTCGAAAATAATGGCGGGGAAATTCGACCTAACCTTTGCTACATTGTTTCGGGAAACCTGACACGAGACATCCATACGACACGATATATCCCTTTAATATGTCGTATAGTCGAGCCGAAGCACGCAGTCAAACATGTATGGTAAAGCAATAAATTTAACGTCTTACCTCTAGAGAGTCCACAGTTCAAATGACAGAGATCCCGCTCTATTTTTAGACTCGGTATTTCACCATATTTTTATAAATAGATTATGTGTCATGTTCTATAAATAGATTATATGTCATTTACTATAAATAGATATTTCTAATAGTTCTATATTTAGAATGACATCATGGGTCTATATTTAGAAAGTGTTGGAGCTGGCGGAGAAATTCGACCTACCCTTTGCTAATTGTTTCGGGAAACTGAAACATCCATACAACACGATATATCCCTTTAGTATAGTCGGCACATAGTCAAACATATATGGCAATAAATGTAACGTCTTACCTCTAGAGCGTCCAGAGTTCAAATGACAGAGGTCCCGATCTATTTTTAGTTTCGATATTTCACAACCACTATCGAATATTTCATCAGACCAGGTGTACCAACAATAGAGCATTGAAATGACAAAGTTAATCTCATTTAAAGGCGCCATACTGTCTGCGTCTGAACACCTGCAACGAACGTGTTAACACTTGTCTGAGAATAACACTTTACAGTGCGGTTTCAAAAGATTACCCCATATGATGAAAGTTATTATTATGCCTATACAAGAACTTGAGTGAAGTTATACACGACTTTACCAATTTGATCATATTTCAAATATATTAAGAAAAGAAGCCAATTAAAGTTGTCAAATCGGTTTTTGCTAATTTGTATCACTATTTACGCTTTTTTTCTCTTTATGCTACTAAATAATAGAAGAACCAAAAAGCTTTCATTTAAACCAAAGTTTGTCGCAATAATTGTTTACCGTTTTCGAGTTATGTAATATGAGAGATTTTTAAATCCCCAAAATGAACTTGCCCCGATCCTCAAGTTTGATATACCGTTGAAAAGATCTCGTTGAGCCCTTTTCATATATGAAAAAATTATGATCCTAGGACTAATAGTTCTCTAGTTATCGTCGTTTTAAATTATTTCTTAAAAGTGCGTCAAAAGGCTTCTTAATGCGTAAATGCCGATATCTCCTTTATTTCTTGTCCGAATGTAGTCGTGTTTGGACCCATTGAAAAGGATTTCGGATTTTCTATCGATTGAGATGATCTAACCGGAAGTGACGTAATTTTTTCTTAAAATGATCATATTTTCAATATTAATTAATTTGATTTTTTTTTTTTTTTAGGAATTCGTAACGTTGGACTGCACTTATATATTAATAGCTGTTGTCATTTTCAAAACCTGAATATTGATTTAAATTTCAGCCGTTTTCGAGTTATGTAATATGAACAAAATTTAAACCCAAAAAATAAAGATATATCATTCGAAAGATGTTGTCGCGCTCTTTTCAAATCTGAAAAAAATGATGGTCCTAGGACTATTCATTCTCTAGTTATCTCAGTTTAATTTTTTATTTCAAAGCGTGACTGATAAGCCAATTTGACCCACACATCTTAAAATGATGATATCTTCCTTATTTCTTGACCGATTGTAGACGTGTTTGGATTCGTTAAAAAGGGCTCCGTAAACTCTATCAATTGAATTGGTCAAACCGGAAGTGACGTTATTAACTAATTTGATAAGTTTTTTAGATACATCGTAATGTATAGAAGGCACTCATATATTGATAACTGTGGGCAAAACCTGAATATTGACAGAGTTTCGAACTCATAACCCTCATCATATTGCTCCCAGGTGTGTTAGCATTAACCCATTATCAGAGTCACCAGATTGTGTTCATTTGGTGACGTAAGTACGGACAAAGACCTTTTGAAATGCTAAACATGATATATCCCTTTTGTATAGCATATAGTCGAATCGAAGCACGCAGTCAAACATATATGGTAAAGCAATAAATTTAACGTCTTACCTCTAGAACGTCCAGATCTCAAATGACCGATGCGCATGTCCCAATCTATTTTTAAATTCGATATTTCACCATCGCTATCGGATATTTCATCAGAAAATCAACAGGTGTGAGAACAATATAGCATTGAAATGCCAAAGAAAACGTGGACAATGGATGAATAGACTACTTTAAACCAAACGGCGCCACAGTGTCTGTAGAACACCTGCACGTTAACACTTGCCTGAGAATAACCCTTTACACTGCTGTTCAAAAGTTTATCCCTCATGACGAAAGTTTTTATTATGACTATACAAGCACTTGAAAAGTGTCAGTGAAGTTATACACGACTTTACCAATTTGATCATATTTCAAATATAGAGGGAAAAGGAGCCCATTAAAGTTGTCAAATCAGTTTTTGTTAATTTATTTCACTATTTACGCTTTAACTTTTTCTCTTTATGCTACCAAATGATAGAGGACACCAAAACCTTTCATTTAAACCCGGGGTTGTAGAGAAAATATTCAGCCGTTTTCGAGTTATGTAATATGAGAGATTTTTAAACCCCAAAAATGAACTTGCCCCGATCCTCAAGTTTGATATACCGTTGAAAAGATCTCGTATAGCCCTTTTCATATATGAAACAAATATGATCCTAGGACTAATAGTTCTCTAGTTATCGTCGATTTAAATATTTGTTTCAAAGTGAGTCAAAAGTCTTCTTAATGCGTAAATGCCGATATCTCCTTTATTTCTTGTCCGAATGTAGTCGTGTTTGGATCCATTGAAAAGGATTTCTGATTTTCTATCGATTGATATGATCAAACCGGAAGTGACGTCATTTCTTAAATATTTGTTTGTTTCAAAGTGCGTCAAAAGTATTCTCAATGAGTAAATGCCTATATCTCCTTTATTTCTGGTCAGTTTTCTGATATTATTTTTTTTTTTTTATTTAGAAATATTGTTATTGATAGTTGTTGACCCGAATATTGACAGAGTTATAAACGTCATTGTAATGCTCGAAGTCGCATGTATTCGGGTGTAGAGGCTTGAAGATCAATAACGAGATGTCCATATGGCTTTTCTGTGGCGTTTCGATATACATTCATGAAACTGTGACTACTGGTAGGGTAGATCCGTCGTGCCAGTACAGAAATTTGATGTCTATCAACTGGGTTGTTAAACACAATTATATATTTTGTATTAAGGCTGATATCTCGGCACGCTTTTCCTTGAGGAAAAACGTTCTGTGTCAAGAAAATGACCGTCAAGTTTCTATGATGAGATCCTTTAGTAAAAAGATTAGCCACTCTTTCATCCTTCTTCGCCTCTCCCATCAAATCATCTAATATGATGCAGTTCCGCACGTTTACGTCTAGATACATATCTTGTTCAAGACAGTCTGGAATACCCCTCACAAATTCAACGTTAGACAATTCTGTCTTGATTTCGTCGTATAATGGTTGATTTTGACTATAACACCAGATGATCCTCTGAGGTGGTGGTTGGATTGTATCTTGGCACAATATCATCTTAGTCAATACCGTTTACCACTTCAACTCGGTCCAGACAAAACGAGTGTACACGGATGTTTAAACTTAAATACGGGCGCTCAGGGCGCTCCCAAATGCGCTCCGGGAGCTCCTAAATGCGCTCCGGGCGCTCCCAAATGCGCTCCGGGCGCTCCGAGATGCGCTCCGGGCGCTCCCAGATGCGCTCCGAGAGCTCCCAAATGCGCTCCGGGAGCTCCCAAATGCGCTCCAGGCGCTCCCAAATGCGCTCCGAGCGCTCCCAAATGCGCTCCGGGAGCTCCTAAATGCGCTCCGGGCGCTCCCAAATGCGCTCCGGGAGCTCTCAAATGCGCGCCGGGCGCTCCCTCATATTGTTGTACTCCTGGTGATATATTCCAGTATCTTTGGTCTGTATGTGAAGATGGTTCTTCAAAGTGTTTGTTTCTCTCATGTCTCATTAGATTGTATCTACTACAGAACGTCTGATCACACGTTGTACAGAAAATTGTACTCATCCTTTCAAAGTCGTGTGTTGCAGTTTATTGTGGATATCTTTCCCCTTATAAACTTACAGAGCGCTCGGAGCGCTCCGGGAGACCGGGCTCCCGGAGCGCATTTGGGAGCGTATGTAAGTTTATAAGGGGAAGATATCCACAATAAACTGCAACACACGACTTTGAAAGGATGAGTACAATTTTCTGTACAACGTGTGATCAGACGTTCTGTAGTAGATACAATCTAATGAGACATGAGAGAAACAAACACTTTGAAGAACCATCTTCACATACAGACCAAAGATACTGGAATATATCACCAGGAGTACAACAATATGAGGGAGCGCCCGGAGCGCAATTGAGAGCTCCCGGAGCGCATTTGGGAGCGCCCGGAGCGCATTTAGGAGCTCCCGGAGCGCATTTGGGAGCGCTCGGAGCGCATTTGGGAGCGCCTGGAGCGCATTTGGGAGCTCCCGGAGCGCATTTGGGAGCTCTCGGAGCGCATCTGGGAGCGCCCGGAGCGCATCTCGGAGCGCCCGGAGCGCATTTGGGAGCGCCCGGAGCGCATTTAGGAGCTCCCGGAGCGCATTTGGGAGCGCCCTGAGCGCCCGTATTTAAGTTTAAACATCCGTGTACACTCGTTTTGTCTGGACCGAGTTGAAGTGGTAAACGGTATTGACTAAGATGATATTGTGCCAAGATACAATCCAACCACCACCTCAGAGGATCATCTGGTGTTATAGTCAAAATCAACCATTATACGACGAAATCAAGACAGAATTGTCTAACGTTGAATTTGTGAGGGGTATTCCAGACTGTCTTGAACAAGATATGTATCTAGACGTAAACGTGCGGAACTGCATCATATTAGATGATTTGATGGGAGAGGCGAAGAAGGATGAAAGAGTGGCTAATCTTTTTACTAAAGGATCTCATCATAGAAACTTGACGGTCATTTTCTTGACACAGAACGTTTTTCCTCAAGGAAAAGCGTGCCGAGATATCAGCCTTAATACAAAATATATAATTGTGTTTAACAACCCAGTTGATAGACATCAAATTTCTGTACTGGCACGACGGATCTACCCTACCAGTAGTCACAGTTTCATGAATGTATATCGAAACGCCACAGAAAAGCCATATGGACATCTCGTTATTGATCTTCAAGCCTCTACACCCGAATACATGCGACTTCGAGCATTACAATGACGTTTATAACTCTGTCAATATTCGGGTCAACAACTATCAATAACAATATTTCTAAATAAAAAAAAAAAAATAATATCAGAAAACTGACCAGAAATAAAGGAGATATAGGCATTTACTCATTGAGAATACTTTTGACGCACTTTGAAACAAACAAATATTTAAGAAATGACGTCACTTCCGGTTTGATCATATCAATCGATAGAAAATCAGAAATCCTTTTCAATGGATCCAAACACGACTACATTCGGACAAGAAATAAAGGAGATATCGGCATTTACGCATTAAGAAGACTTTTGACTCACTTTGAAACAAATATTTAAATCGACGATAACTAGAGAACTATTAGTCCTAGGATCATATTTGTTTCATATATGAAAAGGGCTATACGAGATCTTTTCAACGGTATATCAAACTTGAGGATCGGGGCAAGTTCATTTTTGGGGTTTAAAAATCTCTCATATTACATAACTCGAAAACGGCTGAATATTTTCTCTACAACCCCGGGTTTAAATGAAAGGTTTTGGTGTCCTCTATCATTTGGTAGCATAAAGAGAAAAAGTTAAAGCGTAAATAGTGAAATAAATTAACAAAAACTGATTTGACAACTTTAATGGGCTCCTTTTCCCTCTATATTTGAAATATGATCAAATTGGTAAAGTCGTGTATAACTTCACTGACACTTTTCAAGTGCTTGTATAGTCATAATAAAAACTTTCGTCATGAGGGATAAACTTTTGAACAGCAGTGTAAAGGGTTATTCTCAGGCAAGTGTTAACGTGCAGGTGTTCTACAGACACTGTGGCGCCGTTTGGTTTAAAGTAGTCTATTCATCCATTGTCCACGTTTTCTTTGGCATTTCAATGCTATATTGTTCTCACACCTGTTGATTTTCTGATGAAATATCCGATAGCGATGGTGAAATATCGAATTTAAAAATAGATTGGGACATGCGCATCGGTCATTTGAGATCTGGACGTTCTAGAGGTAAGACGTTAAATTTATTGCTTTACCATATATGTTTGACTGCGTGCTTCGATTCGACTATATGCTATACAAAAGGGATATATCATGTTTAGCATTTCAAAAGGTCTTTGTCCGTACTTACGTCACCAAATGAACACAATCTGGTGACTCTGATAATGGGTTAATGCTAACACACCTGGGAGCAATATGATGAGGGTTATGAGTTCGAAACTCTGTCAATATTCAGGTTTTGCCCACAGTTATCAATATATGAGTGCCTTCTATACATTACGATGTATCTAAAAAACTTATCAAATTAGTTAATAACGTCACTTCCGGTTTGACCAATTCAATTGATAGAGTTTACGGAGCCCTTTTTAACGAATCCAAACACGTCTACAATCGGTCAAGAAATAAGGAAGATATCATCATTTTAAGATGTGTGGGTCAAATTGGCTTATCAGTCACGCTTTGAAATAAAAAATTAAACTGAGATAACTAGAGAATGAATAGTCCTAGGACCATCATTTTTTTCAGATTTGAAAAGAGCGCGACAACATCTTTCGAATGATATATCTTTATTTTTTGGGTTTAAATTTTGTTCATATTACATAACTCGAAAACGGCTGAAATTTAAATCAATATTCAGGTTTTGAAAATGACAACAGCTATTAATATATAAGTGCAGTCCAACGTTACGAATTCCTAAAAAAAAAAAAAAATCAAATTAATTAATATTGAAAATATGATCATTTTAAGAAAAAATTACGTCACTTCCGGTTAGATCATCTCAATCGATAGAAAATCCGAAATCCTTTTCAATGGGTCCAAACACGACTACATTCGGACAAGAAATAAAGGAGATATCGGCATTTACGCATTAAGAAGCCTTTTGACGCACTTTTAAGAAATAATTTAAAACGACGATAACTAGAGAACTATTAGTCCTAGGATCATAATTTTTTCATATATGAAAAGGGCTCAACGAGATCTTTTCAACGGTATATCAAACTTGAGGATCGGGGCAAGTTCATTTTGGGGATTTAAAAATCTCTCATATTACATAACTCGAAAACGGTAAACAATTATTGCGACAAACTTTGGTTTAAATGAAAGCTTTTTGGTTCTTCTATTATTTAGTAGCATAAAGAGAAAAAAAGCGTAAATAGTGATACAAATTAGCAAAAACCGATTTGACAACTTTAATTGGCTTCTTTTCTTAATATATTTGAAATATGATCAAATTGGTAAAGTCGTGTATAACTTCACTCAAGTTCTTGTATAGGCATAATAATAACTTTCATCATATGGGGTAATCTTTTGAAACCGCACTGTAAAGTGTTATTCTCAGACAAGTGTTAACACGTTCGTTGCAGGTGTTCAGACGCAGACAGTATGGCGCCTTTAAATGAGATTAACTTTGTCATTTCAATGCTCTATTGTTGGTACACCTGGTCTGATGAAATATTCGATAGTGGTTGTGAAATATCGAAACTAAAAATAGATCGGGACCTCTGTCATTTGAACTCTGGACGCTCTAGAGGTAAGACGTTACATTTATTGCCATATATGTTTGACTATGTGCCGACTATACTAAAGGGATATATCGTGTTGTATGGATGTTTCAGTTTCCCGAAACAATTAGCAAAGGGTAGGTCGAATTTCTCCGCCAGCTCCAACACTTTCTAAATATAGACCCATGATGTCATTCTAAATATAGAACTATTAGAAATATCTATTTATAGTAAATGACATATAATCTATTTATAGAACATGACACATAATCTATTTATAAAAATATGGTGAAATACCGAGTCTAAAAATAGAGCGGGATCTCTGTCATTTGAACTGTGGACTCTCTAGAGGTAAGACGTTAAATTTATTGCTTTACCATACATGTTTGACTGCGTGCTTCGGCTCGACTATACGACATATTAAAGGGATATATCGTGTCGTATGGATGTCTCGTGTCAGGTTTCCCGAAACAATGTAGCAAAGGTTAGGTCGAATTTCCCCGCCATTATTTTCGAGGGTTCCAACAACATACCCGCTAGAATCTATTGGTAGAAGGCTAGAGACAAATCGTTGGTGGTCTCGCCCGAAGGGTGCTACCGAAACACTTGCTCCATTGTTAAAGCTTTCTAAATATAGACCCATGATGTCATTCTAAATATAGAACTAAAATGGACATGCGCAGTCATTGTATAACTACAAAATGGCGTCCTCACTCGTGTCAATCCTTATATGCAAATGAGATACTATAAATAGTAACTAGGTCAACAAAATGGCCGCCGATTACGTCATCTTTGTTTGCACCTAAAGAGGCGCCTATACTACTTATCTCGTTCAAATGGGCACTCGTTACCATGACATTGTCGTCCCAATTGATTATTATTGTTAATTTGCCTTACCTCGGATGAGTATCACGTGTTTTCGTGCGTTTTTTTATGAGACGTAATGCCTTTTTTATTGTTAACGGCCAATCTTCACTTCCGGATACCTTGGTCATTATTAATGCCCATTTCGCCTTACTGTTGATTGACCTGTTATTGTTATGTGTGTCTCTAAAAAGTTTTTTTTTTAAACATTAAGTGAATGCACCGGAAGTGTTTAAGTCGTGTTTCTAGTGTCAGTATCAGAGTTGGTAGGGGGCACATCACACGAAAACCGACCTTCGAGATATCGGCACCAGGCAAGATACATGACAGCCTGCGTATCAGCATAACACAATTAAGCCCTTTCGAACCTAGAGGCGCATTTGACGCATTATTAACGCCTTTGCATTACACTGTTTAGCCCTTTCGAACCTACAGGCAAATTTGGCGCATTATTGACGCCTCTGCAGTAAAATACTTTTGAGAGAACATTTTGGCAAAAACGAAATTGCACATAGTGAGCAATTTCCCCCTTTTGGCACATTATTTTCAACTCTATTCAACTTTTAGTTAAAGAATTGTTTCCATATTTCAGCCTCCTCACTTTTTTCTTCAAAAGCCTTCTGCTGCAGATATGTTGCATGTGGGGGAATGCTAAAAGAAACGTTCTAACTTATTATCAAATACATATTAATTACAACACGTATCTCCGTTAAGTGTATTCAATTAGTTCAGTAGGGCAATAGTTACATATGGTAAGATGATATAATTAATTCAGGTAACATGCTAAAACTAGCTGAAACTGTAGATGACAACTAACCTTAACCCTTTCCATTATACCAAGAAACTGCAGCAGATGACCTTTTTTTGGAACTCCCTTTAAATGAAAGTACAATAATTGAATAGAGTTAAATAACATGGTGACAAAAGGAGAAATTGCTCGTTTGGAGCAATTTCTTCTTTTGTCGACATGTTTTCAAAAAAGCCGTCTGCTGCAGAGGCGTCAGGGAGTGTCTATATAAGGGGAAAGGGTTAAACTGACAGTCATCAGATCTGCTACTGCAGCAAAGTTCAGGTCTGATTGTTATAAGATTGACTTTATCGCTTTCCCACATGCAACCAATCTGTAGCAGACGACAGTGTAGCCGTCTGAGTTTTGCCAAAAATACAGATTATTTTTTTTATAATAATTCGTTTATAAATTGAATCAAGTTGAAAGCATTGTAGCAAAAGGAAACATTGCTCAAAATGAGCAATTTCTGCTTTCGCAATATATTTACAAAATTTGCTAAGAGTATTGGAGTTTTCCAAACTGAAATTCTACACGTTCCAAGTTAAAGCAACTTATCCGTGTCTGACTTGTATGATTTGAAAAATTGAAAATATCAAACGAACTTATTATCAATCTCTCCTTTTTCAACAATATTTCTGGAACGTTTTCTTATGCAGGTATGTGTGATAACATTCGCCTGTATGAGTATGAGACAAATTCGCTGATTAATTATTGACTAATTACCATTTAAAGACGTCGAGTTACCGCATAGATCTATCTCACGTTATGAACATACTGCACCGCAGTAAAAACCAATGCAAACACGGCTTGTATCTGTTAATAATTCAGAATACTCCAACATAAACCGGAGCGAGAATGTCATTTACTTTTAACCCTTTCCCTCATATAGACGCTTTCTGACGCCTCTGCAGCAGACGGCTTTTTGAAAACATAGGGACAAAAGAAGAAATTGCACAAAACGTGCAATTTCTCCTTTTGCCACAATGTTTTCCACTTTTTATCATAGGTTATCCATTTTATTATGGAGATTTTCTATGTTTTGACAAAATACGTTCAAAGTCGTCTGCTGCAGAATTGCCGTATGAGGGAAAGGGTTAAAGGCCCTTTATCGATCGAGCGCACGGGAGAAAAAGTAATATGTTTGATTAAATTGTACCTTACTCCCCTGTCTTGTAAGAGAATGGGCGCGCAGAGACGATAGCAAATAAGCAAATAAATAACAATCAGCGGATTCTAAGTAATCACTATAAACGAATCCTCGCGTGGTTTTGCAGAAAGAGTCTCGCGTGATCTGGCGTAGTCTCGCAGAGAGAGGGGAAAAAAAAAGAAGACATCGGGGCAGGAATTGGACGAACATAATTATGAGAAAAAAATCAAATCTAATATAGCTTTTGGTGCCATTCATTTGCGGTAAATATTGATTAACTGTTAGGAACCTTGTCTGTGCGCTCTACAGCTATATATAAATCATTCTCTCATATGACTCTATTTACTGAAGCTTTTCTACCCTTTGTCCTGGTGATGATCTCTCTCTGGTTCTTTGTTCCTTAGTTTCTTGCTGGAATGTCAACCTGGGACCATTGATGTTTATATTTATACGTTGTATATATATGAGCCGTCTCGCGAGAAAAACCAACATTGTGGACATTGCGTATTTTATCGACCCGGATCAGCATAAGCATGCCGCGCAGGCAAACCCGGATAGACACTTTTCGCCTCCTGTGGAGTTTCTGTTTCAGGAAGTATTGCTCTATACCTCTATCCCCCTGAGACGGAATGTGTCGGACCGGATCAGTCTGCGCGGACTGGGCAGGTTGATCTGGTTCGATACATTACGCAGAGGCCATACTGTTGGTTTTCTCGCGGGACGGCTCACATCTTAATACATTGCTAAGTCGAGTTTACGTTAATAAACACATTTAATAGATTTTCTTTATTTGAATTTCTGAGGATGTTTAAAGTGTTGGTTGCAGTATTTGAGAATATTATACAATGTGAAAGCACTGAAGGCTCTCTGTAGTTCTCTATTAACCCTTTCCCCCATATAGACGCTTTCTGACGCCTCTGCAGCAGACGGCTTTTTGAAAAACATAGTGACAGGAGAAGAAATTGCTCAAAACGAGCAATTTCGCCTTTTTCCACAATGTTTACCCACGGTTATCCATTTAAATATAGAGATATTCTATTTTTTGACAAAATATATTTAAAGTCGTCTGTTGCATAATTGTCGTATGAGGGTAAGGGTTAAACAATTACCATTGTTTTCGTATTGGTTCCGTAACTCTCTCACTGACGAATTTCACAAGATCGAATCGTCCATGTTGAAAACACCATTTTATCGTGCAACAGGAAAATTGGTAAAATTTAACGACTCAAATGCAAAACAATGCAGATTTAATTAATGAGAGACAACTCGTTACGGACTGTCTGACCTGAATCTGCAATGTATGCAAGAACCTTTAAATTGCCTTTGACAGCGAAAGAGTTTAAGTATTCTTAACTCTTTTCCCTCATATGACAATTCTGCAGCAGGCGACTTTGAATATATGTTGTCAAACCATAGAATATCTCTATAATTGAATGGATAACCTATGACTAACATGTGGAAAACATTGTGGCAAAAGGAGAAATTGCTCGTTTTGAGCAATTTCTTCTTTGGTCACTATGTTTTCAAAAAGCTGCAAATGTGTAAAAGTGAGTCTTTATGTGTGAAAAAGGGTTAACCCTTTCCCCTCATATAGACGCTTTCTGACGCCTCTACAGCCCGGCTTTTTGAAAAACATAGTGACAAAAGAAGAAATTGCACAAAACGTGCAATTTCTCCTTTTGCCACAATGTTTTCCACTTTTTGTCATAGGTTATCCATTCAATTATAGAGATTTTTCCATTTTTTGACAAAATATGTTCAAAGTCGTCTGCGTCAAGTCCCGGTAGCTCAGTCGGTAACGACGCGGGCTGTCAATCCAGGGGTTGTGAGTTCGAATCCCGGCTCGGCCAACTTTCTTTCCGACGTTTGACAAAAG
Source organism: Serripes groenlandicus (assembly GCA_031761405.1). Taxonomy (NCBI): domain Eukaryota; kingdom Metazoa; phylum Mollusca; class Bivalvia; order Cardiida; family Cardiidae; genus Serripes; species Serripes groenlandicus. The sequence continues at coordinate 19,597,686 of JASEVX010000004.1, forward strand.
TCATTGCGACAAGCGTCATTCGTCTTCCACCAATGGGCTAAGTCTATGTGGAAAAGCAGCCAGTTGCTTGTGAAGATTGTTGTGTGGAGTACGGGTGTGAGAAAACCAGGAAACACATGAGTAGGTGAACTGGCCGCCGTGATATGACTGAGAAATTGTTAAAAACGGCGTTAAACTCCAAATCAATCAATCAACCAATCAAAGTCGTCTGCTGCAGAATTGTCGTATGAGGGAAAGGGTTAAGGACGGATGTGTGGCAAGTTCTGTGATATTGATATAACTCGTTGATACGCATATGAAATATACGCCATACGGAACTAGATCTTCTGAAGATCATCATGCTGAAGAGGACGACAGCAATCTTTGCGCATTCCTCCGCGCAGCTAGGGTCATAGCTCATCCTCAGAATATAGGATTCGACCGTGGCTAAGTCAGTGATAAGCGTTTGCAGTTTAATACAGTGTGGTTCGATCCCGGCTCGCAGCAGTCGTGTAAGAATGCCCTTGGGTAATGCACATCTCATAGCCTAGACATGCTCGTCACCATGGTCCATAGACCATGGGTAAGTGTACTGTCGCCATAATTAAACTGAAATTCTGTTTAACCCTATCCCGCATACAACGATTCTGCAGCAGACGACTTTGAAAACATGGTGACAAAAATCTAAAAATTCTCCTTAAAAGATAGCTTAAATTGTTAAATAAAGTTGAAAACATTATGTTCAATAGTGAAATTGCTCATCATGAGCAATTTCACCTTTGGCCACAATGTTTTCAAAAGTCGTCTGCTGCTATTGCGTCAAAATGCGTCTGCAGGTGGGAAACGGTTAACACGGTGCAAGCCAAAACAAAACAAAATAATCAGTATATTATTTCTAAGGGAGGAACAAGTGGTCGCATGGTTAGTCGAGTATTTAAAACCGTACGCCCCCTAGCGACTAAACATAAGAGTGTCCATGGGGAATGCACATTTCCTAGCCTAGTATTGGTTTGGTCACCTTTGGATCGTGTGTAAGTCGACTTTCGCCGGGATATAACTGAAAAAATTGTTGATGGAAAAAGGGTACACTACAAGATGAACAGTACAGATCCAGATCAGCATGTTAAGCTTCTCTCAACTTCATTAGATTATAATAAGACGGAGCAGGTGTTCAGGCTGACCCGTACCTGCCTTGTTCAGAAATGCCAACTTGTGCATTTGCCAATGCACTGATTTGTATGTTGTTGATTTGACTGGGTAGCGCACAGAAATGCTTACTTAGGTCATTAAGCGAGAAGGCCAAGACAAATAAATATTATGTGTTTGCTCTGGTCTAAAAACAATCGCCTGTCTGTTTTCTGATGGACTCGCTAAACAGTCTGTCATGTTTTACAATGAATGCGTATTCCTGAATCCTTTCCCAAAAACGTCAGTTTGACATATCAGCAGCAGACCATTTTGTTTTGAAAACATTGTGGCAATGAAAGACATCACTCATAAAGACCATTCGTCTAACAGGGTGTGAATTATAATCCCGGTATATCATCATCATCATAACAAAGAGAGAATGCTTTAATCATTTCCTCATATAAAAAATGTCTGCTGCAGACGACTTTGAAAATGATTAGTCAAAACGACGGAACAACTTTGAGAAATAAAAGAACAAGTATTTGATAAATTTGGAAAAAATTAATACAAATAGTGAAATTGATCATTATGGGCAGCATCTCCTATTTCAATAAGGTATTCAAAATTATCCTGTTACTGAGGCATCAGACATAGTCTATTTGTAGGAACTGGCTAATGATTTTGTTATGGGATAGTCCAAAGAGCGTAATATTTTAGAACTTAGGCGTTCACGGTGACGCCATAAAAGACGTTTTCGATTTATCATAGGATGTTTCAAAAGTCGACTGACGTCAGAGAGCGTCTGTATGAGGTCAATGGTTAAGCTCGTCTGCAACAGAGGCAGCAGAACGTGTCTTTTTGTGGGAAAGGGTAAATGTCATCTGCTGCAGATGCGGCAGATAGTGTCCGTATGTGGGAAAAGGTTAAAGTCGTCTGCTGCGGAGGCGTCAGAAAGAGTCTTTTAAGTGGGAAAGGGTAAAGGTCATCTGCTGCAGAGGCGTCAAAAAGTGTCTGGATGTGGGAAAATGTAACGGTCATCTGCTGCAGAGGCGGCAGATAGTGTCCGTTTGTGAGGGAAAGGTTAAAGTCGTCTGCTGCAGAGACGTCAGAAAGTGCACGTATGTCGGAAAGGATTAAGGATTGCTATGGGATTGTCCATAGAACGTTATATTTTAGATATGTTTTGTTCTTGAATGATGACACCATAAAACAACCGCCTTCGATTTATCACGGAATTTCCAATAGCATAGGTGTTCTATCGTTTAGCCCTTTCCGCCTCTGATATGTAGAAGTTATTTAACCCTTTCCCACATACGGCAAATCTGCAGCAGACGACCTTGAGAACATGGTGACTAAAACCTGAAAAATCTCCATAAGAGATAGCTGAATTGTTAAATGAAGTTGAAAACATTGTGGCCAAAGGAGAAATTGCTCATCATGAGCAATTTCACCTTTGGCCACAATGTTTTCAAAAGTCTTCTGCTTCAATTGCGTCAACATGCGTCTGCAGGTTGGAAAGGGTTAAACTGACCGCCTCGAGAGCCAATGACGCGGGTTCGATCCCCGGTCGAGTCATGCCAATGACTTTTAAATATGTAGCTATGGCTTTCCTTTCTTCGCTCTGAGGGATGCGGTCGTAGCATTATGATTTGTCAATCGGTGGTGTCAGAATGAAGGATACCGGAAGTGCTGGTTATTTACTTGATATATAATTGAATTACTGTTGAATACGGCGTACAACCACACCATTCAAACAGACACTAGAGATCCGCCGTCGTCCGGTGGTTAAGGTAGGGGATTTTGAACTCGGTGTCCCGGGTTCGATTCCCAGTCGCGGCGGTCATGCCGGAGAGCGCTTTGGCACGGCACATTAACTAGCCTAAAACTGGTATGCTTACCCAGGGATTATGAATAAGTGAACTGTCGCCGTGATATAAATGATAATTGAAATAATGTTTGAAAAAGGCATTAAACCCTTATTTAAAAAAAAAAAAGCCCATGTGCAACAGGATCGAACCCTGGACTCTCCCTATCCCGAGACGGATGCTCTAAATTGCGAACAGTGAATACTCAAGTAAGCCTATTTCTCCCCAGTGCCTTCATCGATGTAATATCTGACAAATAAATAAATAACCGTTGTCTGACCTCTAAATCGTCAGACAAAAGGCTCAAATACAGAATCGTAGTCAAACAAAAACTTTTTGCACTGTTCGGTGCGTTGAACTTGAAACTAGAAATGCGTTTGATCTATGAACGCACAGGTATGTATATATGTGTGCTCTGGGATTACCAACATGTGAAGAATATCTAGTAACATTATTTTGCATTAATTAATTGCATTCCGAATTAAAGACGATTAAAATATTAAATATATGTGAATTCATTAATAAGTACAATACACTCCTCCACACATCCCCGAGAAATAGGATTTTTTCAACTTTTGGTCCAATCTTAAATACTGTTATAATAGGCCCATAAAATTAGATACGGTGTCTGTAGCACAGCAGGTCATGATTTATTACCCAAGCAAACTAGTGTCTCTGGTCATTGCTGGTTTAACCTGAGTAACTGTGTTAAATAACTGTGTTTTTATCCGAAGAGATATCTTTCATTATTTTTCTGGTAGAAATACAACAAAATGTTCTAGTATCAATATATTTGTAATATTTGTAATTAAAATATATACATTCTTAATTAGAGTAGATTTACTCAATTGTAATAAAGTAAAATATTTGTCTGAAACAACAACCTATGCATTGATAAATTTATACTGTATATGCTTGGTTATAGATACATTGTAGTCCTTCATGATACAGATGACTTTTTAGCTCACCTATGCACGAAGTGCAAGGTGAGCTATTGTGATGACATTTTGTCCGGCGTCCGTCCGTCGTGCGTCGTCAACATTTGAGCTTGTTAACACTCTACAGGCTACATTTTGCATCCAATCTTCATGAAAGTTTATCAGAACGTTTCCATAAAATCTTGGACAAGTTCGAAACCGGGCCATATGAGGTCAAAAACTAGGTCACTAGGTTGAATTGAAGGGAAATCTTGTTAACACTCTGGAGGCCACATTTTCAACTTGAGCATGTTGAAACTCTATCAGAATGTTTGTCTTGATGATATGTAGGTCAAGTTCGAACATGGGTCACGTCGGGTCAAAAAGTAGGTCACTAGGTCAAATTGAAGGAAAATCTCGTTAACACTCCAGAGGCCGCAATTTTTGCTTCAGCAGTTTGAAATTTTGTCAATATGTTTGTCTTAAAAATATTTAGTTCAAGTTCGAATATGGGTTATGCCAGGTCAAAAACTAGGTCACTAGGTCAAATTGAAGGAAAATCTTGTTAACACTTTTGATGCCACATTTTTTGCTTCAGCAGCTTGAAATTTGGTCAGAATGTTTGTCTTAAAGATATCTAGTTCAAGTTCAAATATGGGTCATATTGGATCAGAAACTAGGTCACTAGGCCAAATCGAGGGAAAATCTTGTTAACTCTGTAGAAGCCGCATGTTTTGCTTCAGCGGCTTGAAATTTGGTCATGTTTGTCTAAATGATATCTAGGCCAAGTTCGGATATGGGTCATGCTGGGTTAAAAACTAGGTCACTAGGCCAAATTGAAGGGTAAGCTTGCTAACACTCTGGATACTGCATTTTAAATTTCAGCATGATAAAACTTTATCAGAATGTTTTTCTTGATGATATGTAGGCCAAGTTCGAATATGGGTCATGCTGGTTCAAAAACTAGGTTACTAGATCAAATTGAAGGAAAATCTTGTGAACACTTTGGATGCCGCATTTTTTGCTTCAGCATCTTGAAATTTGGTCAGAATGTTTGTCTGAATTATATCTAGGTCAAGTTCGAATATGGGTCATATTCCATCAGAAACTAGGTCAATAAAGGAAAATATTGTTCAAACTCCGGAGGCCGCATTTTTACTTTGAGCAAGTTGAAACTTTGTCAGAATGTTGTCTTGATGATATCTAGTCCATGTTGGAATATGGGTCATATCAGGTAAAAAAATATAGATCACTAGGCCAAACGAAGGAAAATATTGTTAACACTGTGGAGGTTGCATTCAGAATAATTGTCTTGATGTGTTTTGCATTGCAGTACATTGTATAATTAAGGTGAGCGATCCAGGGCCATCATGGCCCTCTTGTTATACCTTTGCTGCAGACAAATTTTGAAATAACTATAAAAATAGATGAAATTGCTTATAACGATCACTTTCTCCTTTTTTTCTTCCAAAAACTTGCTCTCGTAAAAGCAACCTAGCAATTTGCAACCAGAAATCAACATGCATATACAGGAAGTTCAATATGTCTTTTAATTATTCACAGAGTATTTCAATTAACTTCTTACAGATATTGTCCATTTGGATCAAATTACTCAAATGCATTGGTAGGTATTTATACAAAGCAGACGAATTTTTGTTAAAAAACATTTAAAAAAGGTATTGGGTGAACTTTTGAAGATGCAGAGATGGATTTTGCTGTATTTGCTGATACACCCAAGTTTTGAAATTATTATGGAGAAAGGAGAGAAATAATTTAAACTCTACTAAAAGTGTCCCTTTATAGTCTTCTACAAAATAGATCTTTCAGTTCATATTTTTCAAAGCAGACGACTCTAAATAATAGTTGAAGAAATTGCATGTATGATTTTGAAGCCTATGCAGCAGAATTTTTTTGAAATCACTATGGCAAAAGGAACGAAATTTCTCCTCACACAACATTGTTTACTCTTACAAACATACGCTTTAACCCTTTCCCTTATAGTTATACAACGAATCTGCAGCAGACCGCTTTGAAAATATATGTTGACAATTGCAGCAAAACTCTAAATAGGAATGTATAACTATTTAATATATTTGAAAACTTGGTGGCAAATGGAGAAATTGCTCATCTGTCATGAGCAACTCTACTTTTTATCTCAATGTTTTCAAAGTCATCTGCATCAGTATCTTAGCCCTTTCCCTCATGCGACAAGTCTGCAGCAAACGACTTTGAACATATTTTGTCAAAAACTAGAAAATCTCTATAATTGAATGGATAACCTATGATTAAAAGTGAAAACATTGTGGCTAAAGGAGAAATTGCTCGTTTTGCTGCAGAGGCGTCAGAAAGCGTCCATATGAGTGAAAGGGTTAAATGGTCGCAAATAGAGGGCGGTCATACAAAAATTCAAAGGGATAGGGTTAGCAGTTACATTGGAGTAAGGAAGCATCTATCTTCAACTTTATTAACTTTTCTTTTTCGCCCAGGTATATTTCAGATTCATTGTATGTGTTAACATATATATATAGGTGTTTATTGTGATCAATATTGCTGTCATATAAAAGGTATCTACCAGCATTTCATTCTGCATCCAAGCAGACGCAGGGGTTTATTTATAAGTTTTGGGATTCTAAGTCCTCTAGAAACTTCCCCCCAATCTCACCCATACTAATTTGCCAACTTAAAGACGTTTTCCACAACATGTACAGACCAAAAGGCGTGGTCTAAATATATTATGCATCAAAAACAGTCAGAACTGCTGTTGCAACTTAAACATAAAAATATTTTTGGAAATTAAAGCTTAAAATAGGGATTTTCAGATGTAGTGGTTGAGCTTATATACAGTTTATGCTTGCATGTGAGAAATACCTTACAGACTAAGAATGTATTCCGCATTTGTCTTAACCATAACACATAGTAAGTAATTAAACTAAAAATACTTAGCTAATTTCAAAATTTGAACATCATAAAATGATTGTATTACAAGAAATTATAACAATGCATTTTTTTTTAAATAAACAGAAGAAATTCTTAAAAGAGGTTTAGCAATGACATTATTGTTTCAATTCTTTCATTTACATTAAGAGTATAAGTTTCCTATCAATAGAGCACAGTTTCAAGTTAAAACCAGGATTTTTCATGAACATTTATAATTATTCTAATATTATCCCAAATTGAAAGAAATAGAAGTTTTAAAATCAACTTACCTGTTAAGAGTTGAGAACAACTCCTGTTAAACTACATTCTTAAATTTGGTCTAGTCTTAGAATTGACAATCTGACCAAAAACAGTATCCTTATCTAGGTAATAAAATGCTTATGTTTTTGCCTCAAATATGTTTATATTATGAACGTCTCATTCTATTCTTACACTATGTTACGCATACCTTATGTAGATCTCTTACCCGTAATGACTTAGGTTCAAACTATTTTCTTTACATTAAAATCACATTCTTACCAAAATTTCTTTAAGTAACATGACATTAAATGTGTCTGCCAGTGGGAAAGGGTTAATATGTGAACGTAAATCTACTTAACTATTTCCCACTTAAAAACCAATGTTGACGTGTGTGCAGAAGATTAGTTACACAAGAATATTTGCTCATTATGAGAAATTTCTGTTTTTGTCATATTGTCTACAATTCTATTCAATAATTACTCTTACATTAATGGAAATTTTCCATATTTTTGCCAAGGCGTTTTCAAAGTCATCTGCTGCAAATTTGATGTGTATGGTAAAGTAATACTTAAAACAAACATGTGAGCTCTACGACTTCGTAGGCTGAACAAATTGTGCTGAAATCATATATCCAATGTTAACCCTTTCCCTCATATAGACGCTTTCTGATGCCTCTGCAGCAGACAGGTTTTTTTAAAAAATAGTGATAAAAGAAGAAATTGCACAAAACGAGAAATTTCTCCTTTTGCCACAATATTTTCCACTTTAAGTCATTCAACTATAGAGATTTTCTATATTTTGACAAAATATGTTTAAATGCGTCTACTGCAGAATTTTCGTATGAGGGAAATGGTTAAACAAATAATAGTCATAATGTAAAAAAAATCTATTACATTTTATTAAGTCATCTTTACTTCTTTATAAGTGTTATTCAAAAGCTCCTAAAAGAAACAGCAATCACAAATATGACTTCGCTTTTATATTACACTGAATGCAATGATAAAGCTACAGTGCAATGTTACTGCCAAACAATGCAAATGTTGTGATGGTGTCATGAATCGGACAGAGATAACTAATGGGGGACTGTAGCCCAGTAGGGAATCCCTGTTAATGGCAAATTAATTAATACAGCTGATTACCAGGACTGATAAGCCATGACTACAATTTGGACAAATTTCTGGGGACAAGTGGAGGACTGAATAAGGTTTTTCTGGTAGAGACGGTGTTTGATGCCAATTGTAGCAGCAGTCTTACGTATGTATTGTTGACAAATGAAAATCGAAACGAGCAATATCTCCATTTCCTTAACCCTTAGCCACATACAATAAATCTGCAAATAGCTATGCAAAGTATGAAAAATATCTCTAAATGAACGTTTAGTTATCAAAAAGTGTTGAAAACATTGTAGCAAAAGGTGAAATTGGAGAAATTTCTCATAATATGCGTGGAAATGCGTCCGTATGTTGGTAAGGGTTTAATGTTTTATTATCGGTAACGCAACAATTGTTTACGTTTTCAATTTGTTTAAACCCGATTCAACATATAGACGCTTTCTGTCGCCTCTGCTGCAGACGACATTTGAAAACAAACATAGTGTTAAAAGAGGAAATTGCTCATCAATTTCAAGCAATTTCTCATTTTGCCATTATGTTTTCAATTATATTCAATAAATGTTTCTTCCATTCACAGAGTGTTCCCATACTTAAGCCTAGATAGTCCTCAAAGTCGTCTGCTGCAAAAATGTGTTGTATGTGGGAAAGCGTTAAAACCAAATTGAGGCGATTTCAAAGCAGACGACACATTAAATCATCATATCATGTAAACGGGTTATAAAAGAGTCCCGTCTCCTCTGTAATGGAAAGTTGTGTGATATTGATATATGGGATTTAGGGATGATCGAGAAATGTTTCGATGCCTGCCGCTTAACTCTTCCCACACATATAAACGCTTTCTGACGCCTCTGCAGCAGACGGCTTTTTTGAAAACATGTCGACAAAAGAAGAAATTGCTCAGAACGAGCAATTTCTCCTTGTGTCAACATATTTTCAACTCGATTCAATTATTGTACTTTTAGTTAGATTAAGTTTTTAAAAAAAAAAAAATCGAATTCGTCTGCTGCAGATTTGTTTTATGTGGATAAAAGGGTTAACTCTTTCCCACATTTAAACATATTGTGACCTGTCTGCAGCAGGTGTCGCTTCATAATATTATGAAAAAAGGAGGAATTTATCACTATGAGCAATGTCTCCTCCTGCTACGGTTATATTCAATACAGATTTCGTTTATTAAGTTGTATTACGTATGTTGTCAGTTGTTGCCGGCTGCAGACTCGTTGTGTATTGGAAAGGGTTTAACAAGTATTAGAATCAAGGAAGGGCTGTTCAATTCCGATGTCTATGAAATAATTAGATTATTTGTTAACAAATTGTTGACAAAGAAGACCCGACATATCATGTCGTTATATTGATGGTTGTTGTTTTAAGGATGCTTATATATATGGGTTACGGATAATTGCTTTAAATGGCATAGCCCCCTCCCCCTAAGGACTATCGCCCCCGGGAGTAATACCCATGGGACAATTACCCCAATTCTTATAAAATGCAATGTGTAGTTCTTTTGTTATTTCCCATTACTTCATGTTTAAAAACATTTAAAATGTTGCTTGAAAAAGAAAACTCGATTGTTTGATTGTAGCGTAATTGTCCCTGTAAACAGGGGGGTCGTGGTTCTTGTCGATAGGGGACAATATCCTTTGTGACAATTTATTATTCTACACTCCTGTTTAGAAACAGGATGTTTGTCGTTCATTGTTCGCAGATCAATAATGAATACTCCCACTCCAAAACCGATGAAACAGGCCATGTTTGATGTCATTGCAAAATGCTTTTTTGTTTAACCTTTTACCATCATACTTTTTTCACATTCATGATGAGTCCCCAACATACAGACGCTTTCTTACGACTCTGCTCTACTGTTTAGAATAGTGTGGCAACAGGGGGGAGGAGATCTCCATGGATGCGGAAAAGGTCTTTAATTAATTAACCCCTTCCCTCATACGACAATTCTGCAACAGACGACTTTGAACATATTTTGTCACAAAATGGAAAATCTCTATAACTGAATGGATAACCTATGACTAAAAGTAGAAAACATTGTGTCAAAAGGAGAAATTGCTCGTTTTGAGCAATTTCTCCTTTTGTCACTATGTTGTCAAAAAGCCATCTGCTGCAGAGGCGTCTAAAAGCGTCCATATGAGGGAAAGGGTTAACCGTTTCCTGCAGCAGAAGACTTTGAGTACGCAAAAGCATGGAAAATCCCCATAAATGAAGGTATAATTATTGAAAAAAGTCGAAAACTAAGTGGCAAAAAGAGAATTTGAGCAATTTCTTCTTTTGTCATAATGTTTTCAGAAGTCGTCTGATGCAGATGCGTCAAAATGCGTCTATAAGTGGGAAAGGGTTCAAATATGGCCTCATTGAATAGAGTTGGAGATATTCAGTGTGGCAAACGCCGAAATGGCTAGCAATATCTCCTTTTGCCACATTATGTTCAAAAGTCGTCTGCTGCAGAGCCTAAAAAAAGCGTCTGTATGAGAGAAAATGTTACATCTTTCTTGTCCCCCCCAAGTCCTAGATCCGCCCACGGCCACCCTTATTTACCTGATTCGATGGTAAATACAAACAAGACGTGTTAATTGAATGGTTATTGTTTTCAGAATTATGTTTATCTGTACCCGCACCAATTGTTAGATCACATTTGAAAATTTAACCGAGATGTTTTCGAAGGAATTCGCGCAATTAAACCACATCTAACGCGGTTTATGTTTTACGCAATCCCCAACACCTGGATAGATCAAAGTGGGCTACAAATATGTCGTCGTTTTATTTATCCTTTTTCCTACATACAATTAATCCTGCACCGGACGCCTTTTTAAAACAATCTATGCAAAACTATTGGTAATCTCTATAAATGGAACTAATTTTATAGTTACATATATGATACAGCTGAGAACATTGTCGCAAAATGAGACAATGATCATTACGAGCATTTTTTTTTCCTTTTGCAACAATGTTTTCAAATGCAGTCTGCAGCAGATGCATCACAATGCGTTTTTCTTGCACACTAACAAACAAGAGTATAATTAGTCGCCGGGCAGAAGCCCGCGACTTCTATTTTTTATAGGTTTTCGGAAATGACATGGGAGGGGGGATTATTATTAGAAAGAAACACATTTAGATGTCTTGAACATATTACAATTGTGTTTGTTTAAAAACACTAAGTAATGACACATCTAAATTAAAATAAATATTCCGATGTTTCAGGTCTTTTCAGTTTCTTTATTTTGACTCGCATTTATGTTTTTTTGTTTTATTTACGAAGACAAAACAGTCCCTATTAGCTAGACTGGTATACTTTATTTTACACTATATACTACATGTAATCAAAAGGCGATAACTACAAACCTTTACGTCGCACAGGTCTAATTTATTTGTTTACATACTCGCGAATACCAACTGCGTAGATCAATCTCCTTTGCAGAGAGCCGCTCTTTACACTCACTTACAAATAGTAAATCATAGGTGATTTAAAATGTTTATTTGGTTCGAAACAAATGAAGAAAAGAACAAACCGAGATAAAACTGGTTGTAATAGAAAAATTACTTTGAACGAACACTCTCTGCCTATAAAGAGAGTTTCAAGAACGACACCTCTGCGAATAAGAAAGAATCGGGTCTTTCGTACAACATTATTTCGTCCTTGACCATTTTAAATGTGTCATTTAATTCCCTAAAGGCATATTGCTTCCGATCTGCATATTGTTATGCATCATTGACACAAGGGCGCTCATCATAATATAATTTTAAAACTTGAGTAGTTTGTTATTTTCATTATAAAAAAGGAAGGAAAGAATTAAAATAAATTAACATGTTGTAGGGCTCAGTTTATGTTTGAAATTAAGTTCAAATTATACAACAATTTCAATGAGATTTAACTGTTTAGTTGATATTATATTTCGAAGGTGGTCTAATTTATAAATATTGGACTACATTTCAACATTTGTTAAAGTATGATATAATTAGGATGCCAAGCTAATATCATTTTGAGAAAAAGAGAAAACTCATGTCTTCAGCGATTTTAACCCTTATCTCATTGTTTTAAAAGTAGATTGCTGCAAAGGTGTCCACTGTTGACTTGCATAGAGGAAAGGTAAAATGACGTGCTATTGCATGCAAATCCTAAATTGTCTGTTTTGTGGTTTTATTGAAAAATAATAAAATTCAAATATTCTGACAAACATCTTGAAAAGTGTATGTGGAATTCATAAATCTTATAATTATTCTTTAATGAAAGCACTGTATACATACTAAGACTAATGATTGGCAAGATTACTCATTTCCATTACTGTTTATGATCAATAATTAGTTGGTTGTGTGTATGGTCAACCTACTTTGGAATGGAGATTGATCATACACAATGAAAGGCTTCAATTATCATTCACTTCGTTGACAAAACAATGCAAGTTATGATACATTTTCACTTGACCCCACCCCTGATGTTCCAATATGCCCCTCAGTTGATAACTGTTTATTCAACTACTATAATGTTAGTGTTATGCATAACTGCACTATGGATATCCGGCGACATTGATGCGTTGCATCAACTTTCTCTTGTAATTATATAAACGTGTAATTGGCTTTTTCCAGTTACGTTTCCAGGAATCGTATGCGGAAGATGCATACAATAAAGCCTATTTCTACCTGTTTACTTGTTTGTTAAGTTCACTGACCTTTACCTGAACTTGTTTACTCTAAAACAAGTATTGCATGCCATGTATGGAGAAATCAGCGTTCGAAGCTGTATGAGCAAGACCATGGGAAAAGGTGCACATTGGTTTGCGTGAACAGTGTAGACCAGATCCGCTTGTCAACGTGTGTAGATCTCCTGGCGAGCTCATATTGGTTCATCAAGATTGTTTCGATCAAACCGTGGGTACCCTTATGTGTGTATTATCCTCTCGCAATGCCTTTCGTAGGGCGTATAGCAACGCTGTCGTGCGTCTGTGAGTGCGTACGTGTACATGTTGTGGGACTGGTATACGGAAAACTGTACCACTGAGGATAATTATAATTCTCAAGCTTCCTACTCATTGTGAGAATGTGTGTCCTATTGATTTTCAGTGTCAAAGGTCAAGGTCATTGGATTTGTTTGGTGTTTACGCCACTTTCATTAATTGTTTAGTTATATCATGGCGTATCCTGGGTTCGTTGCTAGTACTTTTAGTCCATTTATCCTGACACACCTGCGAGGCAGTCGTAGGATAACCCCACAACCCTGAAGGCCAAGAAGGTAACGCCAAGATAACCATTATAAAGTATTTGGTATGACCCGACCGGTGCTTGAACCCGATATCTTCCGCCTACGAGACGGACGCTCATCCACTACACCACCGAGGCAGTCTTGATGTCACTGGAGGCACAACTTGAATGGCTAATTAACGTTGCTATAGAATGCAACGCGTTGCTTTGCCTTTGTTTAACGTGATATATGTATAGTTTTATGCTTTTAAAACATATTGGAAGATTTATTATATATACGCATGGAGAACTGAAATAAAATAATTTTGCGATAGTGAGAAAGTAATTTAGTCAGTCTCCTTTGCTAAAATGTGTTCAACTGTCGGCTTCTGCAAAGGCTAGCATGTTGTCAGAGTCGCCAGAGTTCAACATGCACCCGTTATAACATGAATGTTAATTACAATCTAAAAACATCCTGAAACCCGAACATGTCAAGTACTACGGGGGCTTCAACTCTATAACGGCCATTCAACCCTTTCCCACATACAACAAATCAGCAACAGACGACTTTGAAAACATACCAAAAAAGAAATTGAAAACTTCCTTTTAATGAAAATACAATAATTCAATAGAGTTGAAAAACATGGTGACAAAAGGAGAAATTGCTCGTTTTGAGCAATTTCTTCTTTTGTCACCATGTTTTCAAAGAGCCACCATCTGCAGAGGCGTCAGAGACCGTCTATATGCTGGAAAGGGTTAATTAAACATGCGGCCGTATTTTGACAGAAGAGGATAAATAGATAATGATGGCCAATTTCTCCGTCTACCACAATGTTTACAACAACCGTCTGCAGATGCAGCACAATGGTTCTGAAAATTGGACTTAATACAATACTCAATAATCGAAGGGCCTCCTCAGTGGTGCAGTGGTAGAGCATCCATCTCGGACGCGGAAGGTCGCGGGTTCGAGCCCCGGTCTCATCATACCACACTCTTTAAAAATGGTAGTAATGGCTGCCTTCCTTGGCGCTCAGGATTGGGGGGTTAGAAATACGACTGACTGGCTGGTGTCAGGATAAATTGACCAGTAGTATTGGTAACTTACCCAGGAAACGCCGTGACATAACTGAACAATTGTTTGAAATTTGCATTAAACACCAGGCAAAATCAAGAAAGAAAAACTAATAATCGAAGATACGTTCCTACAAATGTAGAAAACCATATCATCGTAAAAATGAAATTTACTATGTAAAACGATTTGTCAAAACTTGATGTGTGATTAATGTTGTGATTAAACCGTTTTCTAGATATAAATCACAACCACATTGATGAATCACAATGAGATGGGCTATGTGGGCTTCCTGGTTCTTCAAACAGTTGGTATCCCCTAAAATAGGACCGATGATGTATTAATTTAATTTAAACCCTTTTCCCCCCATACAGAGGCTTTCTGAGGCCTCTGCAGCAATCGACATTTGAAAATGTTTGTGGCAAATTTGCCACAAATATTTTCAACATTTTTAAACAATAATGATTTCATTTATAGAGATTTGATATATTTTTGCTTATATGTTTACAAAGACGCCTGCTGCGGATTTGCTGTATGATGGAAAGGATTTGAGCGAGTGTATGTTGTTAGGTTCTTCTGTGCATTGCCACGACCCCCTGGAAACATTACCACTTCCCAATTGAATACATCGGTGCACAACTGATGAAACTTTGTTTATTAAACAGCGTTGAAAACGCAACATTTTTACAAAAGGAGAAATGTGTTCTTCGTGAGTATGTTATACCTTTTGTCAGAAAAATTTCAAATATCGTCTTTTGCAGATATGTCAGACGACCTTGAAAACATCTTGGCAAAAATTATTTTAAACAATATGAAATTATGAAGATTGCAAAACATTTTCTCTTTTTGCGACAACGTTTTTCAAAAAATCATCTGATGCAGAGGCGTCGAATGCGTATGTATGAGGGAAAGGTTTAAAGTCTTTAAAGTGCTTACGTTTACTGGATAAACTCAGTCCGTAAAGGCCATGACTCCAATTACCATGGTTTCGAATCACGATTCTCACCATTGTCAAATGTCTTCATATGTTTTTCCTCATAATGTTTTCAATAATTACAATTAAATTATACACCTAGATTTCCAGGTGTTAATTAATTTTCGTAGAATGTTTCCAAAGCAGTCGACTCCATAAACGAGTGCATGTATTGAAATATCCGTGCATACCTGGATACCTTATGATATCAATAGGGTCTGTCTAAGAATTGAAGAATATGATATCAGTAGGGTCTGTCTAAGAATTGAAGAATTATATTAATTGACTTATCTCGGTAATGTTTTCAGATATATATCTACATAAATTTGCAATAAAAACAACTTTCTCTCCCTCATCCAATCTCTTTAAAAAATCAATCCAAAACACTTCGCTGTACTCATATTGGATCTGACTGTCGTCTCTCATTGACTGTTAAAAACTTATGAGCACGTGCTCGTTTTTTATGTCCAAAAATGTATGTCATTGTTACTAAAAATAGAACTGAACGCATGCACAACGACATTCGGGGCATCCTTGATGTTTATCCAACAATTCAATAGCGTCAAGTGAACCCTTTACTACACGTGACACCATGACAAAGGGAGAAATATTCGGAAAACGAGCAATTTCTCCCTATGCAACAATGTGTTCAATAAAACTACTTATATTTTTATATATTTTCCAAATTTTCGCCTAAATATTTTCTACGTCTTTTGCAGCAGATTTGAAGAATGTGGGAATGGTTTGTTAAAGCGATATACAATTCCTCCTTTAAAGTCAAAGTTTCGTCCCCGGCAATACCGCGTATATTAATCGCGTGCTTGTCTGTGCAGTTTAAAAGAAATTTGAAATTATCTCATTTATTTGTATTTTCCCCCTGTAATTTTTTACATTGATTAAGTTGCTATCATTTAATGAATAAATCAAGAGCCTGTTCCTTATTATAACGTTGGTATGTATGTTTGTTCCAGTTTATGATCGCCTCTCTGTAATCCCGGTATCAGGAATTCTGGGAATTCACTCTTCGAACATCTCACTTACTAAACACCTTCCTAATCGTTTTCCAAGGGTCAGAAGTGACGTTATGTAGTTCTCAGTTCCCGTTCGTTTAACCTTTTCCCTCATACGACAATTCTGTAGCAGACGACTTTGAATGTATTTTGTCAAAACGTAGAAAATCCCCCATAATTGAATGGATAACCTATGACAAAAAGTGGAAAACATTGTGGCAAAAGGAGAAATTGCACGTTTTGTGCAATTTCTTCTTTTGTCACTATGTTTTCAAAAGGCCGTCTGCTGCAGAGGCGTCAGAAAGCGTCTATATGAGGGAAAGGGTTAACAGTCCCGTAACAGGAACAATGCACGACGAAGCTCTAGCGGAGGTTTATATTTAAAAAACATTTTTTAGGCAATGATAACATTCACGTCATGAGCAATTTATTAATTTGTTGTAGTCTTGTCTATTGTGTATCACAATCACGTCATGAGCAATGTATTAATTTGTTGTAGTCTTGTCTATTGTGTATCACAAACACGTCATGAGCAATTTATTAATTTGTTGTAGTCTTGTCTATTGTGTATCACAAACACGTCATGAGCAATTTATTAATTTGTTGTAGTCTTGTCTATTGTGTATCACAATCACGTCATGAGCAATTTATTAATTTGTTGTAGTCTTGTCTATTGTGTATCACAATAATACATTTATCATTGAAAGGTTTCTATTTCCCATTTTGTTTTCGTCCGATTGTTTCTCTCGTATGTAGGAGTTTTTGTTTATAAATATAACTTACCACGTAACAGGTACGCTGAGTTGCGTCTTAATAGCTTCCATAATATTTGTTTTCTAGTCGGATTATTTGCCAATCGGTTTTCCTGGCATGTTCATTTAACTACTAGTACCACATTTGTATTTTCGTTTATTTATTGAAAATTGTAATGATGACTTGGCCTCCTTGACGTACATGGTTGCCACGATAGCCAGGGGCGTAGCTTCGCAATAATCAATGTGTAGGCCGTCTCGTGAGAAAATCAACAGTGTGGACTCTGCGTAAAGTATCGACCCGGATCAGCCTAAGCATGCCACACAGGCCTACCCGGATAGACACTTTTCGCCTCCTGTGGATTTTCTGTTTCCGGAATCACTACTATCTATATACATATAAGGCGGAATGTGTCGGCCGGATCAGTCTGCGCGGACAGCGCAGGCTGATCTGGTCGATACATTACGCAGATGTCTATCGCCACAGCTGCATTTTGGGGGCATTTTAAGTAAAAATGTGTAGGCACGTGCCTACAGTGCCTAAAGGGAGCCACGCCCCTGGTAGCATTAACGGTGCTGAACTCCAGTTAGCCAAATATTGTACATGTTCATGACTTTCAACTGACATTTGTTATACATTGACTGCCGAAATAGTTTTGAACTACTTATTTCTTACTTTGTCGTCACTATTAGCAATTTTTGCAGAAATGTCAACACTACAACATTTTGATCTCCATCTGGAGTTCGTTCAGCACTTTTAAGAATGACACGTCGGTGTCCGAATAAATAATACCAGTAGTACTGGCAAATTACAAAAGTATTGTGTCGTGTACATCTTCAAAATAATATGAGAAAGACTTCACAGTTACCGTTCTTTAACCGATCCGCATAAGGTACAACGAAGCTGTGTACCTGGTGGTTGTTTGTTGTTTAGCCCCAATACGTGCAGAGTTATGGCCCTTGACTTACTTCAAAATAGCCTACAGACCATGCATATTTGTGTCGTGCATATCACCAACATGTTATGAGTCAGAGTTATGTATACTTACAGGAATGGTCACCAGCATGCAGCGTTGGCACCTGCATATTTGTGTCGTGCATATCACCAACATGTTATGAGTCAGAGTTATGTATACTTACAGGAATGACCACCAGCATGCAGCGTTGGCACCTGCATATTTGTGTCGTGCATATCACCAACATGTTATGAGTCAGAGTTATGTATACTTACAGGAATGGTCACCAGCATGCAACGTTGGCACCTCATTTACTCAGAAATAATCCGCAGACCATGCATATTTGTGTCGCAAATATCACCAACATCGTATGAGTCAGAGTTATAATGTTCACATGCAGCTGGAGTTTGTGTGTTGTTTAGCCCCATGCCTGCATATTTGTGCAGCTGGATTTAGTTTGTTGTTAAGCCCCATGCCTGCATATTTGTGCAGCTGGAGTTTGTTTGTTGTTTAGCCCATGCTTGCAGAGTTGTGCAGCTCGAGTTTGTTTGTTGTTTAGCCCAATGCCTGCAAAGTTGTACAGCTTGAGTTGATTTGTTGTTTAGCCCAATGCCTGCAAAGTTGTACAGCTTGAGTTGATTTGTTGTTTAGCCCGATGCCTGCAAAGTTGTACAGCTTGAGTTGATTTGTTGTTTAGCCCAATGCGTGCAGAGTTGTGGCACCTCAATTACTCAGAAATAGCCTACCGTGCATGTTTGTTTGTGTGCGGAGGAATGGAACTTGCCTTTGTAACACAATGGGGGAATCTGTGTCCTATGGCACATTTCTAGTTCTCGTAGTAAATGTTTACGATGTTCATTTGTTTCGGCGGTAAAGGCAATGATTGTATTGTATATGTGCATCTGATCATTCACATAAAATATCATTATTCATGTACGAACTTTTGTTGATCCATGATGTGGTAAAATATACTCTAAATACTTTTATTTGAGTTATTAAGTATAAGATACAGAATAATGTGCTTATTTTTGGAAGTTGATTTATTATCATTAATTGCTAATAATTTGCCTTTAGCCAAAAGAAAGATATGCTATTAATATTAATTAGATAGAGTACATAAAGGTTTTAAGAGTATCTCGGTTTAAGTAATTAAAAAATAGCCCAAGGTTCTAGGATTTATGCATTTACGTTTATCTACGCTTTATTTCAATGCTGATCGTTTAAGGGTTTTGCACACTTTCTGTGGTAACTCTATCTGCTTGAAATGACTTACTATATTCTTCAATTGTGATTAATACTCTGTTATCATGCTCCTTGTTTAACGAATAAGCTATATTCCTTGCTTTGATTTTATAAAATGGAAAACAACTGCAAAAATAAAGTATGAATGCAACATATAAATGTAGTAGAAACCCCATCCTGGCAATTTCTCTTTCTCTCGCAGTGTTTTTAAAAATCGTCAGATATGGTTTCATCGAACTGCATCAGAACCATGAAATTGGTTACATTACGAATAGGTTACATTGCGAATAGGTTTCATTGCGAATATGTTACATTGCGAATAGGTTACATTGCGAATAGGTTCGGCGAAAATAGGGGTGATCTTGTAGATTATCGTATCTGATAACATAAATTGTTTGATTCTTGATAAGTCGAACATGTGATAAATCGAGTATATAGTTTAAATCGAACCAATTCCAGGCATCAGCTTATTAACATTTATGATTGTTCGAACTGTTCAGTTAGCACTTGGACTTGCATTTTTAACAGTATGGTGTGGGGTTTAAAAAAATAAAGCAGTTCTTTAACAAGCTTGGGTGACGCCTGTTTGACACACAGTGAAAAGTAACTAATCGGACTCTTCTGATCTATTTAGGGTTTAACTGAATAACGAAGCTGAAAAAATAATGAGCCGTCCCGCGAGAAAACCAACATTGTGGACTCCGCGTAAAGTATCGACCCAGATCAGCCTAAGCATGCCGCGCAGGTTAACCCGGACATACACTTTTCGCCTGATGTAGATTTTCTGTTTCAGGAATCAGTACTCTATACCTCTATCCCCCTTAGACGGAATGTGTCGGCCCGGATCAGTCTGCGCGGAATGCGCAGACTGATCTGGGTCGATACATTACGCAGAGGTAATAATGCGGGTTTTCTGGCGGGACGGCTCATACATTGGTTAAACATAAACCGAGAGATCCCTCGAACAATCCGATAACTCGAAGTAATTTATTAGTCCTTTTCGACTTTCGAGTTATCCCGACTCCGCTGTACTAATAGTTTGCTTCATTCTATGATAAAAAGTACTTCTACTACACTGAAAAGCTCTCGGGTGGCCGTTTGGAATCTGACATAACTCGTGCTCGATCTCGAGAAATACCTCACGTTTCACACCAGGTAAGTAGGCCTGGACTCATCAACGTGTCCCATTTAGCCATGTCCCACTTACAGACGAAATGTTGGTTCATCTTCAGCCGACGAATTTTGAAAGCAATGTGACACGAGGGAAATGTGACACAAGGGAAATAGGGGAATGTGACACAAGGGAAATGTGACACGAGGGAAATGTGATACAAGAGAAATGTGACACAAGGGAAATGTGACACAAGGGGAATGTGACACAAGAGAAATGTGACACAAGGGAAATGTGACACAAGGGGGAATGTGACACAAGGGAAATGTGATACAAGGGGAATGTGTCACAAGGGAAATGTGAAACAAGGGAAATGTGACACAAGGGAAATAGGGGAATGTGACACAAGGGAAATGTGACACGAGGGAAATGTGATACAAGGGAAATGTGACACAAGGGAAATGTGACACAAGGGAAATGTGATACAATGGGAATGTGACACAAGAGAAATGTGACACAAGGGAAATGTGACACAAGGGGGAATGTGACACAAGGGAAATGTGATACAAGGGGAATGTGTCACAAGGGAAATGTGAAACAAGGGAAAATTGATGATGCAAATGAGCATTCCGTTTTAAGCATTTTCAGTTTCAGCTCTATTTAGTTAAAGTGCTTCAGTTTATAGATGTTCCATATTCTTCCAAGATGTTTTCAAAGTTGTCTGCTGCAGATGCATAGTACTTGTGAAATGATTAAGTAAAATGGAACCCGTTACTGATATAAAACCACAATTAAGGAGTTAATCCTTTCCTACACGCAAATGTATTTAACCCTTTCCCTCATACGACAATTCTGCAGCAGACGACTTTGAACATTTTTTGTCAAAAAATAGAAAATCTCTATAATTGAATGGATAACCTATGTCTAAAAGCGGAAAACATTGCGGCAAAAGGAGAAATTGCTCGTTTTGAGCAATTTCTTCTTTTGTCACTATGTTTTCAAAAAGCCGTCTGCTGCAGAGGCGTCAGAAAGCATCTATATGAGGGAAAGGCTTAAACGCAGCAGACAGTTCACAACTGCAAATTTATTTCATGCGGTAACTGTTTAAGATACCCGGAATGCGGTACCGGTACTTATAATATTATTTTTAAAAAGAGATATTTCTCTTTTTGCTACAATGTTTTCAAACGTTGTCTGCTACAGAGGCGTCAGAACGCGTCTGTATGGGAAAAGGGTTGAAAGCTACCTGGAACACGGTACCGGTATTTGTAACCACAATAAAAGAGTTAATGACATGGATAGCGACAGTATAGCATGTTTGTCATTGATCAATACTCTTAACTAATCTCGTCATTTAGAGAAACTATATTCGGTTTTTTTGCTGCAAAGCGAATGATTTGTGTCGATTTCCACCCTTTTCCCCCACTTACAGGCGCATTTTGACCCGTACACAGCAGACGATTATTTAAAACATTTTGGCAAAAGGGGGAAAAAAGGTCATGATTGTCATCCGTGACACACCGAACCCGTTACGTCTGATAATAGACAATTATCGTGACAAATGGAGTAAATATAAGATTGGTTTATAATATTGGTCGAACATTTTGTTTTTGTTTTTTCATTTCCCATTTATTAATTATCAGCAACGTCTACTTAATTAACCCTTTCCCTCATATAGACGCTTTCTGACGCCTCTGCAGTTGACGATCTTTTGGAAAACATAGTGACAAAAGAAGAAATTGCTCAAAACGAGCAATTTCTACTTTTGCCACAATGTTTTCCACTTTAAAGTCATAGGTTATCCATTCAATTATAGAGATTTTCTATTTTTGTGACAAAATATGTTCAAAGTCGTCTGCTGCAGAATTGTCATATGAGGGAATGGGTTAATTTGGAAAATATGTTGCAAATCAAGATTGGTATTAATTAGCTGCACGAATTCAACAATTCTTCGCAATCTTTCAACATATTTAAAACATTGTGAATTTGCGCATAATCTGTAATTTCTCCTTTTGCCACAATCAAAACAACGTTATTTAATAACCATACTTTCATTCTTTGAGTGTATCCATAGTATTGCAAAGATGTTTTCAAAATCGTCTGCCTAAGATTTTGAGTATGTCTCCTTTCTCATACGACAATTCTGCAGCAGACGACATTGAACATATTTTGTCAAAAAATAGAAAATCTCTATAATTGAAGGGATAACCTATGACTAAAAGTGGAAAACATTGTGCCGAAAGGAGAAATTGCTCGTTTTGAGCAATTTCTTCTTTTGTCACTACGTTTTCAAAAAGCTGTCTGCTGCAGAGGCGTCAGAAAGCGTCTATATGAGGGGAAAGGGTTAAACACCTCCGCTATATCGGTTTTAATGTGACATCAATAATGAGTATATTTTCTTCATAAATCTACTTTAGACGACAATGGCGTTTCTATCAACAATGAGGTAGTTGATTACAATAATAGACACCATACATGTTTTATACAGATCAATACACTAAGCCGATATCAATACGAGGATACAAGAAAAATCACAACTAGTTGACATTGGCGACCAAGTTATTTATTTAATTATTGGGATTTTACGCCGCTTTCAACAATATTTCAGTTATATCACGGCGACAGTTCACTTATTCATGATCCCTGGGTAAACAAACCAGTATTAGGCTAGAAAATGTACCTTGCCCAAGGGCACTCCACCATGACCGTAGTGCCGCGACTGAGGATTGAACCCGGAACACCCGGTTTCGAAATCCCCGACGCTAACCACTCGACCACAGCGGACTGATAGGAATCTACACTTTACACGATTTAACCATTTCCTTCATATAGACGGTTTTGTGTCGACTGAGCATCAGACGACTTTCTGAAAACATTGTGAGAAAAGGAGAAATTGCTCTTGATATGTTATTTTCGATTTCTCACAATGTTTTCAACTCCAATAAAAAAAAATTATACTTTCATTTGAATTGATTGATTGATTGCTTGGGGTTTAACGCCGTTTTCAACAACTTTCAGTCATATCACGGCGGCCAGTTCACCTACTCATATGTTACCTGGTTTGCTCACACCAGTACTCCACACAACATACTTTCCAAGCAACTGGCTACTTTTCAACATAGACTGATAGCCCATTGGTGAAAGACGAATGACGCTTGTCACAGTGACTTTTATCAAACGTCGGAAAGATTGTTGACCGAGCAGTGGTTCGAACTCACAACCCCTGGATTGACAGCCCGCGTCGCTACCGACTTTGAAGATAATTTCTATAGTTTTGCCTATATGTTTGCATAGTCGTCTGCTGCAGAGTTGGTGTATTTTGGGAAGGGTAAATCAGACACACTTTCAATACGGTACAGACAAGCAAAATACATAACGATATATAAATTATGAACGAGCAGGCACATTTTGTATAAATTTGAAGGTCGCAAACTAGTTAATTATGCACGGCGAGGGTAATTACATGCATAACCGATGTACGACGAGCTCTGCTCTCTATGAGCGGTAACTTACCTTTTGGTGAAATACCCTTCCATCAGGTGGGTGTAATTTAATGAATCTCTACAGGACACGTACGACCGATTAAAACAACATTGTGAGCAATTGCTTCTTTTGCATTACAATGTTTTCTCATGTACTTTGTAGAGCCCCGGTGACTTATACGGTAGCGATACTGGCTGTCAATACAGGGTTCATGAGTTCGAACCCCGGCTCGGCCAACATTCTTTCCGACTTTTGACAAAAATCAATGAGACAAGAGTCATTCGTGTTTGACAAATGGGCTATTAGTCGTCTATGTGGGAACGCATCCATTTACTTGGAAAGACATGTGTGAAGTGCTGAAAACACATGTCTATGTTTACTGGCAGTCGTCATATGACTGAAAATATGATGAACTTGTATTAAATAAACCAATAACGTTAATCGACTTTAATTTAAAAAAAAAAAAAAAAAAGTCGTTTCCATATATTGGTAGTCATCTGCTGTCGTTGTTTAACCCTTTCCCTCATACGACAATTCTGCAGCAGACGGCTTTTTTGAAAACATAGTGACAAAAGAAGAAATTGCTCAAAACGAGCAATATCTCCTTTTGACACAATGTTTTCCACTTTTAGTCATAGGTTATCCATTCAATTATAGAGATTTTCTTTTTTTTGACAAAACATGTTCAAAGTCGTCTGCTGCAGAATGTGTATCAACATGTGAGTGGCGTAGACAAACTCGGGTACTGTTGCATCATCTAAAAGTCAATTCATATGCATAGACTTGTTGTACCTAACTAACTGTAAGCTGGACACGTGATATCATTTCTGACAAAACTATTTTTAGTTGTTGCCTCACGCGTAGCCGTCACGTGATTTTATCACGGAGATGCGGCATGAACCCTTTTCGTGTAGCTCGGCGCGGTTTATATTAATCACCTGGCAAAACGGTAAAATGACTGGTAAACAAGCTTCAATCTTGATATTTACTTATCTCCACGAATTGTGCCAGGTATAAAGAGGTGGTTAATCCTTTCCCACATCGGAGCAGACGATTAGTGAGCGGTTCTAGGATTGAAACAAAAAGAGAGGAATATTTATATTTATTTTTTTATTGGGGTTTTACGCCGCTTTCAACATTATTTCAGTTATATCACGGCGACAGTTCACTTATTCATGATCCCTGGGTAAACAAACCAGTACTACGCTAGAAAATGTGCATTGCCCAAGGGCACTCCACCGTGACCTAAGTGCTGCGACTAGGGATCGAACCCGGGACACCCGGTTTCGAAATCCCCAACGCTAACCACTCGACCACGAATATTTCTATAAGTGACCATGTTTACATAAATTAAAGAAAAAGTTGTTTTAGTTCCAATCATAACGATCTTTAATTCTTCACTTAACCCTTTTCCCACAAGCAACTAATTTGCAGCAGACGACTTTGAAAACACGCTTGAAAAAATATGGAAGACGTATATAAATTAAAATTATATAATTTAATCGAGTTGAAAACATTGTTGCACTAGGAGAAACTGCTCCTAATGAGCAATATCTGCATTCGTCACGATGTTTTCAAAACTCGTCTGCTGCAGAGGTGTCGGAAAGCATCTGTATTTGTGAACAAATGATAAGAGAAAAATGACGATAAACTAGATTGTTTGATCTTCCAAACGTCAGTTTTCGCGTGACTAAGATTCAGTACGATGATTCCCCGACTTGTTTGTGAAAGATCCAGTTTTGGTGTGACGCGGCTAGCGTACTAATGTTTCAGCAGTAAATACCAGCTTCATGATTGCGTAAAAAGCGCAGTAACAATACAAAACCTATACACACCCAGTTGTCTTCAATTGAATGTTTGCCCGCCTTTCACTAAATAATCGAACGTCAAAATCGTCTGCTGTAGCAGTCAGTATATATATATAATAATAATCAGATACGCGAATATGTAAAAACGTAAAATACCCTACGTTTCACGGCCCAAATTAAACAGTGTTTTGTCTTTTCCCCGATCATTCGCCACCTCAGACGCAGGGCATGAATATTTCATGGCCGTTACAACAGATAACATCAACTCTACACGGATGTTTAACCCTTCACCACATACATACATACATCAAATCTGCAGCAGAAGACTATGAACATATCTGGTTAAATATTTCAAAAATATCTCTTAATGAGACTGAAATTATCGAATAGAGTTGAAAACATTGTTTAAAAGTATGAGCAATTTCTCCTTTTACCAAAATGGTTTCAATTGACGTCTGCTGCAGGGGCGTCGAAATACGTCTGCAAGTTGGAAAGGGTTTAACTCGTTCATCGAGTACGCACTCGGTCGTTATCCAGAGAGCCTCGACTTGATCGGACGGAGACCACGCGACCGGCTGTTATAGTGCAAGGGAAGTAACTCTAAATAAATGTCTGCTTAGTGGCGTTTTCGAGACCCCATCTGTGTAGATCTATCAAATTGATTAATTTGATGATCCGTCTAAAAGCGTAACAGGTTGTTTACCCTTTCCAGCGCTTACAAAGAAAAACTTTAAGCAGACCACTTTGAAAAACGTACTTGCAGAAAGAAATTAAGGAAAGTATCTATTAAATGAAAGTGTAAATTATTGAATAGAGTTAAAAACATTGTGACAAAAAAGTCGAATGTTGTTACGTCTGCATGTAAGAAAGGGTTTAATTCAGACGGAAGAGTACTCTCTCATTATTGTATTATTAACGAACTATTTTGTGACTGCAAAAAAAAAAAGTTGCAAAATCTGCTGACATGAACTGTTTTTTTAGCTCTACTGGCCAAAGACCAGAAGAGCTTATGCCGTGGTGTGTTGTCCGTCGTCCGTGCGTCCGTCCGTGCGTCCGTCCGTGCGTCCGTCCGTGCGTCCGTCCGTAAACAATTGCTTGTGAACGCGATACAGTCTTCAGTTTTGATTGAATCTCGATCAACCTTATACAGTAGTTAGATATCCATGAGTGCTCGGTTCCTTTCGCAAACCAGCCAGATCCGCCTATGCAAGACTGGGTTATGGCCCTTGAAATTGTCAAATTTGCTATAATAGAGCTTGTGAACACAATAGAGGCTCCATTTACTATCTGATCTTCACCAAACTTACACAGTAGTTAGGTATCCATGAGAGCTTGGTCCCTTTTGCAAACCAGCCAGATCCGGCCATGCAAGACTGGATTGTGGCCCTTGGAATTTTCAGAATTGCTATAATAGAGCTTGTGAACGCGATAAAGTCTTCAGTTTTGATTGTATCTCAATCAAACTTATACAGTAGTTAGATATCCATGACAGCTCGGTTCAACTGGATTATGGCCCTTGAAATTGTCAAAATTGCTATAATTGAGCTTGTGAACACTATGGAGGCTCCATTTACTAAATAATCTTCACCAAACTCAGATAATTGTTAAATATTGATGAGAGCTCGGTTCCTTTCTAAAACCAGCCAGATGTGCCCTTGCATGACTGGATTATGGCCCTTGAAATTGTTAAAATTGCTATAATTGAGCTTGTGAACACAATAGAGCCTCCATTTTCTATCCGATCTTCACCAAACTTAGATAGTAGTTAAATATTGATGAGAGCTCGGTTCCTTTGGCAAACCAGCCAGATCCGCCCCTGCAAGACTGGATTATGGCCCTTGAAATTGTCAAAATTGCTATAACACAGCTTGTGAACACAAAAGAGCCTTCATTTACTATCCGATCTTCACCATACATACATGCTCTCGATTGAAAATGACCAAAGAACCATACCAGTAGAGCATAGGCCATCATGGGCCTCTTGTTTTCTTTTTCACCCAATTTTAAAACGACATGAGCCGGCTCGTGCGATTTCGGGTCTTAACGACTACGGTTTGGCCATTGTTTAACTCTTTCAGCGCCGAATTGTTTAAAGTACACTCTTCCATGTTCAAAATCGGGCGTCTCCATTTCTCATGATATAACAATTTGGACTATTTTGATAACTTAAAGGCAAACAATGCTGATTTCAGGTGAGACAGCTCGTCACGAGCTGGCTCACCTGAATCTGCATTGTTTGTAAAAAACCTCAATATTGCCTTTGGCGCTGAAAGAGTTAAACCTTTTTCCCACATACAGCAAATCTGCAGCAGACGACTTTGAAAGTATCGAGGCAAACACACTGAAAAGCTCTATACATATAGGTATGATTACTGATCTAAAATTGAAAACATTGAGGCAAACGGAGAAATTGCTCGTTTTGAGCAATTTCTCCTTATGTCACGATGTTTTCAAAGGTCGTCTGCTGCAGACGCGTCAAAATGCGTCTATAGGTGGAAAGGATTGAAGTTATATCGACGTACACACAGTGGGGCGATACTTCCAGTGTTTCCTCAGAATATTCTTCCAATACCTACACGGACAATATATACTTATAGTCGAGACTCTGAAAGTGCACATACTCACCCGAATTTTCAATGTTAGTTTGATGCACCGAATCGCATGCCTTTGAGCTGCGTCAGCGAAAAATGGGAATTAATGTTAGCTAACATTTTGGGATAAAAATAGGTTGCTTCTTACGAATAAGCAAGAAGCGTAGCCCACTCATTCAAACACCTATATAATATGTATAGTTAACAGTAGTATAGGCGCCTCTTTGGTTACAAACAGAGATGACGTAATCGGCGGCCATTGTGTTGACCTAGTTACTATTTATAGTATCTCATTTGCATATAAGGATTGACACGAGTGAGGACGCCATTTTGTAGTTATACAATGACTGCGCATGTCCATTTTAGTTCTATATTTAGAATGACATCATGGGTCTATATTTAGAAAGCTTTAACAATGGAGCAAGTGTTTCAGTAGCACCCTTCGGGCGAGACCACCAACGATTTGTCTCTAGCCTTCTACCAATAGATTCTAGCGGGTATGTTGTTGGAACCCTCGAAAATAATGGCGGGGAAATTCGACCTAACCTTTGCTACATTGTTTCGGGAAACCTGACACGAGACATCCATACGACACGATATATCCCTTTAATATGTCGTATAGTCGAGCCGAAGCACGCAGTCAAACATGTAGGGTAAAGCAATAAATGTAACGTCTTACCTCGAGAGCGTCCAGAGTTTAAATGACAGAGATCCCGATCTATTTTTAGACTCGGTATTTCACCATATTTTTATAAATAGATTATGTGTCATGTTCTATAAATAGATTATATGTCATTTACTATAAATAGATATTTCTAATAGTTCTATATTTAGAATGACATCATGGGTCTATATTTAGAAAGTGTTGGAGCTGGCGGAGAAATTCGACCTACCCTTTGCTACATTGTTTTGTAGGAATCCATACGACACGATATATCCCTTGTATAGTCGGCACATAGTCAAACATGTATGGCAATAAATGTAACGTCTTACCTCTAGAGCGTCCAGAGTTCAAATGACAGAGGTCCCGATCTATTTTTTAGTTTCGATATTTCACAACCACTATCGAATATTTCATCAGACCAGGTGTACCAACAATAGAGCATTGAAATGACAAAGTTAATCTCATTTAAAGGCGCCATACTGTCTGCGTCTGAACACCTGCAACGAACGTGTTAACACTTGTCTGAGAATAACACTTTACAGTGCGGTTTCAAAACCTGAATATTGACAGAGTTTCGAACTCATAACCCTCATCGTATTGCTCTCAGGTGTGTTAGCATTGACCCATTATCAGAGTCATCAGATTGTGTTCATTTGGTGACGGAAGTACGGACAAAGACCTTTTGAAATGCTAAACACGATATATCCCTTTTGTATGTCATATAGTCGAGTCGAAGCACGCAGTCAAACATGTATGGTAAAGCAATAAATTTAACGTCTTACCTCTAGAACGTCCAGATCTCAAATGACCGATGCGCATGTCCCAATTTATTTTTAGATTCGATATTTCACCATCGCTATCGGATATTTCATCAGAAACTCAACAGGTGTGAGAACAATATAGCATTGAAATGCCAAAGAAAACGTGGACAATGGATGAATAGACTGCTTTAAACCAAACGGCGCCACAGTGTCTGAAGAACACCTGCACGTTAACACTTGCCTGAGAATAACCCTTTACACTGCTGTTCAAAAGTTTATCCTTCATGATGAAAGTTATTATTATGTTTGAATTTGCACTTGAAAAGTGTCAGTGAAGTTATACACGACTTTACCAAATTGATCATATTTCAAATATAGCGGGAAAAGGAGCCCATTAAAAGCGTCAAATCAGTTTTTACTAATTCATTTCACTATTTACGCTTTAACTTTTTCTCTTTATGTTACCAAATGATAGAGGTCACCAAAAGCTTTCATTTAAACCCGGGGTTGAAGAGAAAATATTCAGCCGTTTTCGAGTTATGTAATATGAGAGATTTTTAAACCCCCAAAATGAACTTGCCCCGATCCTCAAGTTTGATATACCATTGGAAAGATCTCGTTGCGCCCTTTTCATATATGAAAAAATTATGGTCCTACGAATATTAGTTCTCTAGTTATCGTCGTTTTAAATATGTGTTTGTTTCAAAGTGCGTCAAAAGGCTTCTTAATGCGTAAATGCCGATAACTCCTTTATTTCTTGTCCGAATGTAGTCGTGTTTGGACTCGTTGAAAAGGGTTTCGTAAACTCTATCGATTGAGGAGGTCAAACCGGAATTTTGGTCTGTCTGTAAACCGGAAGTGTCGTCATTATATTTTACAATGGTCATATCTTCCTTAGTTCTGAACCGATGTTTACAATTTGTATATCATTCGAAAGCTCTCATCGAGATATGAGTATATTCGAAGTTGAAAGATATCCGATCAATGTTTTCATGACATTGTACTTTAAATAAGCAGCGCAAGGGGTAAATGAAAAACAAAGACATGAATACAATTTCTACAATTTTATTATATAATCAAGTATTGTAGTTCGCATAATCAAAATAACTAACACTATTTATTGAACACAGTATTCACAAATCACGATTCATTAAGGGATAAAAATGATTGTCAATTCGTCTCATATTCCATCCATGACGTCTATGAATAACTGTCAACCGTTCCGTTAAGTTGTAAACGTGGTTAATTTAGGGCTCCCCCCGGCATTTTCTTTCCGATAATTTAGTCACGTAGTCCCGGTGGTCCGTGTATTCGATACCCCTTTTTCGCATTGTCAAGCATGGTATGTTGTCTTTTACTGGATACCTCTGATTTGGCTAGTTCAACAGCTTGAGCCACGGGTGTCACAAAGTTAATGGTGGGTTCTTTCATCGACCCACCCATCTGAATTTTTTCCACGACGTATTGTCCTTTATGATTAGGTTTCAACTTCCCTTCGGCCATCCGTTGAAAATGTCGTGTCCACATTTCTACTCTATCCATCGTTGACGTAAGTGAAGTACACAGCGAGTGATAGTTTTATCTTTGGCTATTAGCTGTAACTTTCCTCCCCTTATAGCATGTCTTCACCATCACTGTCGTCGCTACCACCATAGCTAACGTCGTCGTTCTCAGACTTCACTATACCTTCTATTAAATAACTGTGTTTCTTAATGGCCGACTGTATGGCCTGTTCTAGTATCATTCCCTCGGACACGAGTTCATGTACATCTTCCATGACACGTTGGTGAATGACTCCGTGTTCTAATTGGAATGTGTGGAGAAGCAGTTGGCTATACACACGTAAGACATGTGTTGTATCTTCCGCTACTATTTTTGAGTCTGCCTTTTTCTTGGCCTCGTCATTGGACATTCCATCTCGCTCATACTTTTCCACTTTTTTTTGCCAAGATTTTTCATTATTGTTCGAAGCTTTACGGTACATGACTTCAAACACTTTGTGTTCTTCGCTGTCTTTATCTTTTACATCTTCTTCGCTCTGGTCATAGGATATCCACCGTTTTAATGGAGGCGTTTCCGAGTGATCCTCCGTGGCAGAACGCTTATTACACCATCGTTTGACATGATTTTGTAAAGAATGAACGTCACCAAACACGATACCACAATCGTCGCAAACGGGCATGTCTAGACTGTTATCAGACTCGAGGCTGGAATCACTCTTTATGTACTCCACAGGGGTGTCCCTTATAGTTTTCTTAACTGAATATCCTCGCTGATCATACGCTGGAGTATCACTTATATACTTGTGTTCAGCTACTGATACATTCTGTTCAAAAATGTTTGGTCTAAGTCGCATGTATTCGGGTGTAGAGGCTTGAAGATCAATAACGAGATTTCCATATGGCTTTTCGGTGGCGTTTCGATATACATTCATGAAACTGTGACTACTGGTAGGGTAGATCCGTCGTGCCAGTACAGAAATTTGATGTCTATCAACTGGGTTGTTAAACACAATTAAATATTTTGTATTAAGGCTGATATCTCGGCACGCTTTTCCTTGAGGAAAAACGTTCTGTGTCAGGAAAATGACCGTCAAGTTTCTATGATGAGATCCTTTAGTAAAAAGATTAGCCACTCTTTCATCCTTCTTCGCCTCTCCCATCAAATCATCTAATATGATGCAGTTCCGCACGTTTACGTCTACTTACATATCTTGTTCAAGACAGTCTGGAATACCCCTCACAAATTCAACGTTAGACAATTCTGTCTTGATTTCGTCGTATAATGGTTGATTTTGACTATAACACCAGATGATCCTCTGAGGTGGTGGTTGGATTGTATCTTGGCACAATATCATCTTAGTCAATACCGATTTACCACTTCCACTCGGCCCAGACAACACGAGTGTACACGGATGTTTAAACTTAAATACGGGCGCTCCGGGCGCTCCCAAATGCGCTCCGGGAGCTCCCAAATGCGCTCCGGGCGCTCCCAAATGCGCTCCAGGAGCTCCCAAATGCGCTCCGGGAGCTCCCAAATGCGCTCCGGGAGCTCCTAAATGCGCTCCGGGCGCTCCCAAATGCGCTCCGGGCGCTCCCAGATGCGCTCCGGGCGCTCCCAAATGCGCTCCGGGAGCTCCCAAATGCGCTCCGGGCGCTCCCAAATGCGCTCCGGGAGCTCTCAAATGCGCTCCGGGCGCTCCCTCATATTGTTGTACTCCTGGTGATATATTCCAGTATCTTTGGTCTGTATGTGAAGATGGTTCTTCAAAGTGTTTGTTTCTCTCATGTCTCATTAGATTGTATCTACTACAGAACGTCTGATCACACGTTGTACAGAAAATTGTACTCATCTTTTCAAAGTCGTGTGTTGCAGTTTATTGTGGATATCTTCCCCTTATAAACTTACAGAGCGCTCGGAGCGCTCCGGGAGACCGGGCTCCCGGAGCGCATTTGGGAGCGCCTTGTAAGTTTATAGGGGAAAGATATCCACAATAAACTGCAACACACGACTTTGAAAAGATGAGTACAATTTTCTGTACAACGTGTGATCAGACGTTCTGTAGTAGATACAATCTAATGAGACATGAGAGAAACAAACACTTTGAAGAACCATCTTCACATACAGACCAAAGATACTGGAATATATCACCAGGAGTACAACAATATGAGGGAGCGCCCGGAGCGCATTTGAGAGCTCCCGGAGCGCATTTGGGAGCGCCCGGAGCGCATTTGGGAGCTCCCGGAGCGCATTTGGGAGCGCCCGGAGCGCATCTGGGAGCGCCCGGAGCGCATCTGGGAGCGCCCGGAGCGCATTTGGGAGCGCCCGGAGCGCATTTAGGAGCTCCCGGAGCGCATTTGGGAGCTCCCGGAGCGCATTTGGGAGCTCCTGGAGCGCATTTGGGAGCGCCCGGAGCGCATTTGGGAGCTCCCGGAGCGCATTTGGGAGCGCCCGGAGCGCCCGTATTTAAGTTTAAACATCCGTGTACACTCGTGTTGTCTGGGCCGAGTGGAAGTGGTAAATCGGTATTGACTAAGATGATATTGTGCCAAGATACAATCCAACCACCACCTCAGAGGATCATCTGGTGTTATAGTCAAAATCAACCATTATACGACGAAATCAAGACAGAATTGTCTAACGTTGAATTTGTGAGGGGTATTCCAGACTGTCTTGAACAAGATATGTAAGTAGACGTAAACGTGCGGAACTGCATCATATTAGATGATTTGATGGGAGAGGCGAAGAAGGATGAAAGAGTGGCTAATCTTTTTACTAAAGGATCTCATCATAGAAACTTGACGGTCATTTTCCTGACACAGAACGTTTTTCCTCAAGGAAAAGCGTGCCGAGATATCAGCCTTAATACAAAATATTTAATTGTGTTTAACAACCCAGTTGATAGACATCAAATTTCTGTACTGGCACGACGGATCTACCCTACCAGTAGTCACAGTTTCATGAATGTATATCGAAACGCCACCGAAAAGCCATATGGAAATCTCGTTATTGATCTTCAAGCCTCTACACCCGAATACATGCGACTTAGACCAAACATTTTTGAACAGAATGTATCAGTAGCTGAACACAAGTATATAAGTGATACTCCAGCGTATGATCAGCGAGGATATTCAGTTAAGAAAACTATAAGGGACACCCCTGTGGAGTACATAAAGAGTGATTCCAGCCTCGAGTCTGATAACAGTCTAGACATGCCCGTTTGCGACGATTGTGGTATCGTGTTTGGTGACGTTCATTCTTTACAAAATCATGTCAAACGATGGTGTAATAAGCGTTCTGCCACGGAGGATCACTCGGAAACGCCTCCATTAAAACGGTGGATATCCTATGACCAGAGCGAAGAAGATGTAAAAGATAAAGACAGCGAAGAACACAAAGTGTTTGAAGTCATGTACCGTAAAGCTTCGAACAATAATGAAAAATCTTGGCAAAAAAAAGTGGAAAAGTATGAGCGAGATGGAATGTCCAATGACGAGGCCAAGAAAAAGGCAGACTCAAAAATAGTAGCGGAAGATACAACACATGTCTTACGTGTGTATAGCCAACTGCTTCTCCACACATTCCAATTAGAACACGGAGTCATTCACCAACGTGTCATGGAAGATGTACATGAACTCGTGTCCGAGGGAATGATACTAGAACAGGCCATACAGTCGGCCATTAAGAAACACAGTTATTTAATAGAAGGTATAGTGAAGTCTGAGAACGACGACGTTAGCTATGGTGGTAGCGACGACAGTGATGGTGAAGACATGCTATAAGGGGAGGAAAGTTACAGCTAATAGCCAAAGATAAAACTATCACTCGCTGTGTACTTCACTTACGTCAACGATGGATAGAGTAGAAATGTGGACACGACATTTTCAACGGATGGCCGAAGGGAAGTTGAAACCTAATCATAAAGGACAATACGTCGTGGAAAAAATTCAGATGGGTGGGTCGATGAAAGAACCCACCATTAACTTTGTGACACCCGTGGCTCAAGCTGTTGAACTAGCCAAATCAGAGGTATCCAGTAAAAGACAACATACCATGCTTGACAATGCGAAAAAGGGGTATCGAATACACGGACCACCGGGACTACGTGACTAAATTATCGGAAAGAAAATGCCGGGGGGAGCCCTAAATTAACCACGTTTACAACTTAACGGAACGGTTGACAGTTATTCATAGACGTCATGGATGGAATATGAGACGAATTGACAATCATTTTTATCCCTTAATGAATCGTGATTTGTGAATACTGTGTTCAATAAATAGTGTTAGTTATTTTGATTATGCGAACTACAATACTTGATTATATAATAAAATTGTAGAAATTGTATTCATGTCTTTGTTTTTCATTTACCCCTTGCGCTGCTTATTTAAAGTACAATGTCATGAAAACATTGATCGGATATCTTTCAACTTCGAATATACTCATATCTCGATGAGAGCTTTCGAATGATATACAAATTGTAAACATCGGTTCAGAACTAAGGAAGATATGACCATTGTAAAATATAATGACGACACTTCCGGTTTACAGACAGACCAAAATTCCGGTTTGACCTCCTCAATCGATAGAGTTTACGAAACCCTTTTCAACGAGTCCAAACACGACTACATTCGGACAAGAAATAAAGGAGTTATCGGCATTTACGCATTAAGAAGCCTTTTGACGCACTTTGAAACAAACACATATTTAAAACGACGATAACTAGAGAACTAATATTCGTAGGACCATAATTTTTTCATATATGAAAAGGGCGCAACGAGATCTTTCCAATGGTATATCAAACTTGAGGATCGGGGCAAGTTCATTTTGGGGGTTTAAAAATCTCTCATATTACATAACTCGAAAACGGCTGAATATTTTCTCTTCAACCCCGGGTTTAAATGAAAGCTTTTGGTGACCTCTATCATTTGGTAACATAAAGAGAAAAAGTTAAAGCGTAAATAGTGAAATGAATTAGTAAAAACTGATTTGACGCTTTTAATGGGCTCCTTTTCCCGCTATATTTGAAATATGATCAATTTGGTAAAGTCGTGTATAACTTCACTGACACTTTTCAAGTGCAAATTCAAACATAATAATAACTTTCATCATGAAGGATAAACTTTTGAACAGCAGTGTAAAGGGTTATTCTCAGGCAAGTGTTAACGTGCAGGTGTTCTTCAGACACTGTGGCGCCGTTTGGTTTAAAGCAGTCTATTCATCCATTGTCCACGTTTTCTTTGGCATTTCAATGCTATATTGTTCTCACACCTGTTGAGTTTCTGATGAAATATCCGATAGCGATGGTGAAATATCGAATCTAAAAATAAATTGGGACATGCGCATCGGTCATTTGAGATCTGGACGTTCTAGAGGTAAGACGTTAAATTTATTGCTTTACCATACATGTTTGACTGCGTGCTTCGACTCGACTATATGACATACAAAAGGGATATATCGTGTTTAGCATTTCAAAAGGTCTTTGTCCGTACTTCCGTCACCAAATGAACACAATCTGATGACTCTGATAATGGGTCAATGCTAACACACCTGAGAGCAATACGATGAGGGTTATGAGTTCGAAACTCTGTCAATATTCAGGTTTTGAAACCGCACTGTAAAGTGTTATTCTCAGACAAGTGTTAACACGTTCGTTGCAGGTGTTCAGACGCAGACAGTATGGCGCCTTTAAATGAGATTAACTTTGTCATTTCAATGCTCTATTGTTGGTACACCTGGTCTGATGAAATATTCGATAGTGGTTGTGAAATATCGAAACTAAAAAATAGATCGGGACCTCTGTCATTTGAACTCTGGACGCTCTAGAGGTAAGACGTTACATTTATTGCCATACATGTTTGACTATGTGCCGACTATACAAGGGATATATCGTGTCGTATGGATTCCTACAAAACAATGTAGCAAAGGGTAGGTCGAATTTCTCCGCCAGCTCCAACACTTTCTAAATATAGACCCATGATGTCATTCTAAATATAGAACTATTAGAAATATCTATTTATAGTAAATGACATATAATCTATTTATAGAACATGACACATAATCTATTTATAAAAATATGGTGAAATACCGAGTCTAAAAATAGATCGGGATCTCTGTCATTTAAACTCTGGACGCTCTCGAGGTAAGACGTTACATTTATTGCTTTACCCTACATGTTTGACTGCGTGCTTCGGCTCGACTATACGACATATTAAAGGGATATATCGTGTCGTATGGATGTCTCGTGTCAGGTTTCCCGAAACAATGTAGCAAAGGTTAGGTCGAATTTCCCCGCCATTATTTTCGAGGGTTCCAACAACATACCCGCTAGAATCTATTGGTAGAAGGCTAGAGACAAATCGTTGGTGGTCTCGCCCGAAGGGTGCTACTGAAACACTTGCTCCATTGTTAAAGCTTTCTAAATATAGACCCATGATGTCATTCTAAATATAGAACTAAAATGGACATGCGCAGTCATTGTATAACTACAAAATGGCGTCCTCACTCGTGTCAATCCTTATATGCAAATGAGATACTATAAATAGTAACTAGGTCAACACAATGGCCGCCGATTACGTCATCTCTGTTTGTAACCAAAGAGGCGCCTATACTACTGTTAACCCTTTTCTGATGCAGGCGTATTTCTGCATTTGATGACTTATAAAAGCATTGTCAGAAATGTCGCGTGCTGCCGCAATGTTTTCAACGCTATTCAATAATCGAACCACCAGTTCTATAGAATATCGTTATTTTTTTTGCCTTTAATTGTTCAAAGTCGTCTGCTCCAGATTTAGCTCACGAGGGAAATAATTACCAAAACCGGATTAGTACCAAGGCCTGTTTTCGCATGGCGAGGCTTGTGTTAATTTCTAGAGATTGGCCGTTCATTTCTAGCCGATATATTTGGACGAGTTCCGAAGTGACAGGCAATGGAGGTAATTATTTGTCAGAGAGAGAGAGCCCGGGAGGAGAATACGACCTGGCGCACCAGACCAAGAACACGAATGTTGATATTTTATTACGCCGACAACAATTTTGATTTACGCACTTACTTCACAGTTATGTGGCGGGTTTGTCGCTCATTTATATTACATTCTTCGCCATAAAATCTATGTACACATTCTTACTTCAAAATGAAGATTAATTCATCCTCATAATTATAACGATTATGCTTTTGTTTGGTGCTTTTTTATGCATCTACAGCGCGCGACTTGTGCCGCGATACTAGATTTTAACTATTTATTTATTCTTACTATCATTTATTAGTGATCATTTTACCGAGACTTTAACGATGTCGTCTGCTGCAGTTTAATTGTATATTATTAAGGGTAAACATCTAGGCTACCGGGATCGCGACATGAATCTTGACAATAATAATCATATGTATAAAGTTGATGCTTTGGTTGATTAATTTTTAACACCGTTTACAACTAAACATTAGACGTAACGGCTCGGTACCAGGCGTCCCCTGTATGATGGAAGGCATTGTTTTAACTCTTTCAGCGCCAAAGGCAATATTGAGATTTTTCCCCCAAACAATTCAGATTCAGGTGAGTCAGCTCGTAACGAGCTGTCTCACCTGGAATCAGCATTGTTTGCCTTTAAGTTATATAATATTCCAAAACCCTTATTGCAAGAGAATGAATGAATGTATATTGTTTTATGGCGCATCGACAGCTAAGGTCATTTAGCGCGCAATTAAATTTAATTATTCATGATCCCTGGGTAAACAAACCAGTACTAGGCTAGAAAATGTGCCTTGCCCAAGGGCACTCCACCATGACCGTAGTGCCGCGACTGGGGATCGAACCCGGGACACCCGGTTTCAAAATCCCCGACGCTAACCACTCGACCACAGCGGATTCCGTTTATTGCAAGAGAAATGGAGACGCCCGATTTTGAACATGGAAGAGTCTACTTTAAACAAGTCGGCGCTGAAAGAGTTAACACCGCTTACAACTCAACATTACATAACGGTCGCTGTCAGGCGTTCACTGTGTGGTGAAAGGCAGTGTTTGTGTGTACGGTGATTTACATCGCTTTCAACAACTTTAAGTTATATGACGTCGTTTCCTGGGAAAGTTACCGGGTCCAATTCCACCAACCTAATTTACGGCTTAGTAATACTGAAATACTTAAAAAGCAGATTTCATCATTTTCGTTTCCAATAGGGTTGCAACCTCGGGCACCATGACGGGATAACCCTTACTTATCAATTAACCATTTCCCACATACAGACGCCTCTGCAGCAGCTGACGAGTGTTGAAAAACATTTAGGTAAAAGGAGAAATTGCTCATAATGAGCAATTTCTCCTTTTACCTAAATGTTTTTCAACACTCGTCAGCTGCTGCAGAGGCGTCTGTATGTGGGAAATGGTTAATTGATAAGTAAGGGTTATCCCGTCATGGTGCCCGAGGTTGCTGTAATAGCAGCATGACCGCTGCAGCGGTGTCGGGACAAATAGTACGTGTAGCACTTTAACCCTTTCCCTCATATAGACGCTTTATGACGCCTCCTGCAGCAGACGGCTTTTTGAAAACATAGTGACAAAAGAAGAAATTGCCCAAAACGAGCAATTTCTCCTTTTACACAATGTTTTCCACTTTTAGTCATAGGTTATCCATTTAATTATAGAGAATTTCATTTTTTTTACAAAATATGTTCCAAGTCGTCTGCTGCAGAATTGTCGTATGAGGGAAAGGGTTAAAATTGTGTTAAAAGCGGCGTAAAATCAACGGTCGTGGACAGCAGGATAAGGGTTAACATAGTCTCAATAAATCGCCGTTACGTATTGCATTGTAGGATGCGAACAGTCAAAATAAAAAATCGCATTCCTAGTACAGAAACCTGGACTAAGGGTTAACAAAATCATCCAAGAACGTCATGTATGAGTATTTAACGATAAAAATGGGTCTATATGCGGCAATAATTGTCGCGACCTATTTGTAACCGTTAACATAATAATGTTTCACTTATAAACACTTATGTTTATATCTGTACACGCTTAAATGTTATTCTGTCTGACCCTTAACCGGTGTCTGCAGTAAAAAAAACGCGTCAAAGCGCCGTGGACAAAGTAGTAAGTGTTCGCTGTTGAGCAACGAGTTCTTTTTCAACAATGTGTTAAACATTGGTCTCCGACTTATTCCACCTGTCTCCCTCTCTTTGGCAGTTTCAATGTGTGCTTAACCCTTTCCCTCATACGGCAATTCTGCAGCAGACGACTTTGAACATATTTTGTCAAAAAATAGAAAATCTCTTTAATTGAATGGATAACCTATGACTTAAAGTGGGGAACATTGTGGCAAAAGGAGAAATTGCTCGTTTTGAGCAATTTCTTCTTTTGTCACTATGTTTTCAAAAATCCGTCTGCTGCAGAGGCGTCAGAAAGCGTCTATATGAGGGAAAGGGTTGATAAAAGCTTAAGGTTGTGCATGCATTGTAACACGTTCATTATAGATGCACAGACACTTTATATAGGTTATTGCAGGTGAAACTGTGACTTTTATAGGCTTGTAAATAGAGACATACATACATGTGCGTAATTATATTGCCGGTTTTATGTCGATTCTGCGCCAGATGACCATTGACACTAATGAGCATTTTCTTCATTTGCTACAATCTTTTCAATTGTATTCACGATCATACTTTGTTATTTATAAAGATTTATCATCCAAGTTTTCAATGTCGTCTGCAGCAGACGTGATGTATGTGGGAAAGGGTTAACCCTTTCCCTCATATAGACGCTTTTCGACGCCTCTGCAGCAGACGGCTTTTTGAAAACATAGTGCCAAAGGAAGAAATTGCTCAAAACGAGCAATTTCTCCTTTTGCCACTATGTTTTCCACTTTTAGTCATAGGTTATCCATTCAATTATAGAGATTTTCTATTGTTTGACAAAATATGTTCAAAGTCGTCTGCCGCAGAATTGTCGTATGAGGGAAAGGGTTAACAAGATTCTTTCTCTTCACAGTGTTTATAGGAAATACTAAAATACGGACTAAGATTGCGTTACTCTTCCCTTTTTCCTCCCTTCACCAGGAAGCTACAGTCAAACATGTGTTTATAAAGACCACCCAATGGAAGTGAAGAATCTAGTCTTTGTTCAAAGCTGGTCTTTAATTGCAGGGTCATTAATACAGAAATGAATATTTGGGAAACTAAAAGTTTGGTCGCTATTGATAGATAAGTTATTACAATGTGGTCTTTAGCACAGGTTCGACTGTATGATTATTATACCCCCTTCGAAGCTACAGTCAAACATGTGTTTATAAAGACCACCCAATGGAAGTGAAGAATCTAGTCTTTGTTCAAAGCTGGTCTTTAATTGCAGGGTCATTGATACAGAAATGAATATTTGGGAAACTAAAAGTTTGGTCGCTATTGATAGATATGTCATTACAATGTGGTCTTTAGCACAGGTTCGACTGTATGATTATGATACCCCCTTCGAAGAAGAGGGGGTATATAGGAGTCACTGTGTCGGGCAGTCTGTCTGTCTGTCTGTCTGTCTGTCTGTCGGTCGGCCGGAAGCCCTATTTCTTACAAACTACTGGGTGGAATTCAATACAATTTTACATGAAGCTTCTATACCAAGAGGAGATGTGCATATCCTAAAGGGGTTACAATTGCATGATATTTAATAGAGTTATGGCCCTTTTACTAATTTAGTTATGGTGTAGGTCAAGGTGCTGTTTAGGGGGTATTTATCATCTTCAGTGATAGTTTTAGTTTTATCTAAATGTATACATAGCATTTGGAGGGTGTTTATTAAAGAGTATATGCTTTACCCTTTCTCTGAAAAAGACGAGGAGTATGCCTTGGCCGATTGGTTGGCGTGGAGATTTGAAACCGGACGTTCCGTGTTCGGTCCCCATTCACGACGGTCGTGGTGGAGTGCCCACGGGCTCGCACTTTTCCTAACCCCGGGATCATGAATAAGTGTTCGGTTGTCGTCATAATATACGGGAATCATGTTTAACCCTTTCCCTCATACGACAATTCTGCAGCAGACGACTTTGAACATGTTTTGTCAAAACAAAGAAAATCTCTATAATTGAATGGATAACAAAAAGTGGAAAACATTGTGGCAAAAGGAGAAATTGCACGTTTTGTGCAATTTCTTCTTTTGTCACTATGTTTTCAAAAAGCCGTCTGCTGCAGAGGCGTCAGAAAGCGTCTATATGAGGGAAAGGGTTAAAACGGCGTATATTTCTAATAAAACTGAAACTGACGCAGTCGTATTTTAATATCAACAGCGTACAACGTTTTAAAAGGTATTGTGAGGAAATTGAACGTAAAGATGAATAACTCCAGTTTTAACTCAAAGTGCACTCGTCTCTGAACTTACAAATGTTTTCCTTTGATGTTTAGTGTATTTTGTCCCAATTGAGACAATAACAATAATTGTCTCATGTAAAGTTAACGCCTTCCCACATACAATAAATGCAACTGGCAAGACATCTTGTATATAACATGGAAATTCTCTATTAGTAAGCATAAGTAGTCATTACAGTGGAAAACATTGTGGCATAAGTAGAAATTGCTCATCATGAGCAATTTCTACTTTGCCCACAATGTTTTCAAATCAAAAAGTCATCAGCTGCAGATGCGTCAAAATGCGTGTCTAGGGTGCGAAAAGGGTTAAGGATATAAGTTAACAAAGCGTGAAGTAGGCAGTATATAGATGTTAACATTGTGTTTGTATAAAAATCTCATATTAAATACTTCATTGATATAAAACCAATTTTACGTCTATTAGTTACCTGTCGTAACACGAAAGATCAAGGGGGCGAATCCATCCGCGCGTTATTTAGGGTGACTTGTTTAGAGGTAGGTAACAGTTTACCTCATAGGCATTGCATTTGTTCGTCTGTTGGGTCCCTTTACCACATACAGACGAATTTGGACATGTGGGAAGCGGACGACTTATAATTACCTATAGTTTGACAACATGTTTTCAAAGTTGTCTGCTGGTTGTCTTCTGAATGAGGGTGCGAGGTATTGATTGACTGGGTTTTAACGCCGTTTTCAACATTTTTTCAGACATATCACGTCTACTCATGTATTTCCTTGCCTTCCTCACATGAACAAATCCATTCACTATTCATTCCAAGAAACTGGCTTCAATAAGAAATGACAAGTCAACGATCTAAAACTGTAACGTTTTATCCACCTTACACTGATGGGGGAAGGAATCCGCTGTGTATATTGGTTAGCGTCGAGAATTTGGAACAGGCCATCCATCCTGGGTTCAATCTCCAGTCGCGGCGCT
Organism: Serripes groenlandicus; assembly: GCA_031761405.1. Taxonomy (NCBI): domain Eukaryota; kingdom Metazoa; phylum Mollusca; class Bivalvia; order Cardiida; family Cardiidae; genus Serripes; species Serripes groenlandicus. The sequence goes on from JASEVX010000004.1 coordinate 19,641,241, forward strand.
GCGGTCATGGAGGAGTGTCCTTGAGAAAGGCACATTTCCTAGCATTAGTACTGGTTAGATTACCCAGGGATCATGAAATAAGTGAACTGTCGCCGTGATATAACTGAAATAATCTTGAAAACGGCGTAAAACTGCAAAACATGCACGGCACTCTGCCGTAGTCGATTTGTAAACCTAAGGGATTTGAGACCGGATGTCCCGTGTTCGATCCCCGCTCGTGGCGGTCACCGTGAAGTGCCCTTGGACAAGGCACATTTCTTAGCGTAGTAGGGACTACTTGTAAATCACTAGGGGATCATGGATAAGTGTACTTTCACCGTTATATAACTGAAATAGTGTTGAAAACGACGTAAATCTCAATTAACACTCAGTTAGCTACACTGGAAGTAGCGTAAAGTGAAAGTGATTGTACAATATCAACTGAATGAATCGATTATTAATAAGATTCGATATCCTAACCCTCTTCCACTTACTTTGAAAAGATCAAGGTAAAGATATAAAACATTTCTAGATATAAAAGTTTCGATATTGAACAGATTGGAAAACATTGTGGCAAAAGGTGAAATTTACCTTTTCACTTTTTTTACCAAAACGTTTTCGAAAGGCGTCTCTACATGTTGGAAAGGGTTAAAGAGTCGTCAGCTATCGTGAGAGTGCATACTCGTCGTTTTATTTCCATCTCAATTTGTAGTATGAATTAACTAAACCCAGCACTAACAACATGTATGTTAATGTTTGAAAAATTGTAATGTATGATTTCAAATAATATTCTGGAAGGAAACTGTTCACATTTAGTTATAGAATGGCTTATCGGGTTCTTAAAAGACAAAGTGCCCCATGTTGAATAAATAATTAGCCAAATGTCATAATAAATACGTTTCCTGGTTTATAATGGTATAGCTGTAAAACGAAAATGCGGAAAGGTAGGTGAAGAAAAGCGATTACAGGGTCCTGGAGCACCCTAGAGAGTTCCCTTTTTGTGTAAATTTGCCTGACCGGACAAGGTCAGTTCACGCATGACTCGAGACGAGGGATCGTGTAGAAGGGGGGGACGTGTAAAGTTTTGAAAACCCTCATTAAATGGCCACATTTTTATTGCCTTCGGGCTAATGGGAGCATAGAGCCACCGAAGATCCGACAAAATCAATTGTTAATCTTCTCTTTATCGACGACGGTGAGAATAGCGAGGTGTCCAGTGTCCATCGCTTGACCACCGGACAATGTTTTTGTACAAATGTGTAGTGTCATTGAGGTGGTTATTTGCCTTGCTTCGGTGCTCCACAATTGACGCCTTGATTTAGAGAGTTCCGTATTGATACCCATGTAGAAATGGCCGCTCTCGCTGTCCGCGACATACGGTGGCCGCCGTCACTTCATTAGGTTTAACAACATCCTAACGGTGGTTTGTTATATCTTAACCGATGATTGATACGTTTGTCTTTAAATTGATTTCGTGGTCTTTCCTGTCAAAATACTTTGTAGTTGTTAATTTGAGACGTTCGAATAATGAATGAAATAAACGTAACGCTATTTACAATTTAGAGGTTTGAATAAATTATAATGAAATAAATGCATCTCTTTTTACAATAAAAAGTTTGAATATTGAAATAAACGCTATTTACAAAAAGAGGTTTGAATAAATTATAATGAAATAAACGCATCTCTTTTTACAATAAAAAGTTTGAATATTGAAATAAACGCTATTTACAAAAAGGGGTTTCAATAATGAAATAGAAGTAACTTTATTTGATAATAATGAAATAAACGCAACTCTTTTTACAAATCAGAAGTTTTGAATAGAAGTGAAGTAACTTTGTTTATAACAAGAGGTAAAATAACGAATTAAACGCAGTAAACTCTCGCTTGTTATAATCACGTAATAAACATCTTGAAAAAAAAAGATGAACATGCTTACTTATTTCAGTCCGTCCATGGACAAAAGGTACAGGTTTGCTTTTGTTGGAGCAATTGGTTGTTTGGTGTTTTACACCGCTTTCAACAATTGTTCAGTTATATCACGGCGTTTTCTGGGTAAGCTACCAGTACTACTGGTCCTTGTATCCTGATACCAGTACTACTGGTCCTTGTATCCTGATACCAGTACTACTGGTCCTTGTATCCTGATACCAGTACTACTGGTCCTTGTATCCTGATACCAGCCAGTCAGTCGTCATGCTAACCCCGCAACCCCGCCGAGTGCCAATGAGCAAATTCAGTCATGACCTAGTGCTAAAGCGCGGACGATCTGAGACCGATTGTTACTGGATCGATCCTCCCTTACAGCGATCAAAGTGGAGCGCGCAGGTTTCCTAACTTAGGACTGGTACGTCACCCATTTAGAATAAGCGTTATCTCACCGTGAAATGACTGAAAAACTGTTGAAAACGGCGTGAAATACAATAAATCAAAAACCAACCAACAAATTGATGGTACCTGTTTCAACCATTCAGGGGCGTAGCTTGGCAATAATCAATGTGTAGGCCGTCTGGTGTGAGAAAATCAACATTGTGGACTCTGCGTAAAGTATCGACCCGGATCAGCCTAAGCATGCCACACAGGCGTACCCGGATATGCACTTTTCGCCTCCTGTGGATTTTCTGTATCAGGAATCACTACTCTATATATCCCCCTCCTTAGACGGAATGTGTCGGCCGGATCAGTCTGCGCGGACAGCGCAGGCTGATCTGGTCGATACATTACGCAGATGTGTATCGCCGCAGCTGCATTTTGGGGTCATTTTTAGAAAAATTGTGTGCGTAAACGGAGCTACACCCCTGCCATTCATCATTGTGAGGGTACCGATTTATCCACGGAGAGATGCTCGGTTTGAAGGGTTTTACAAGCCCCAACTCGGTACATACTGTAATAGATCATTAACGTTTTAGAGCTCAGAAGTAAATGTCAATCATCATATTAGCCCTGGTGTACAGGGATATTGTCCAGATAGTGGTCAGCTTTCCAACTTATTTTTATTTTTATAAACTACGGGGTCATTTAGCGTTGTTAACCGCTGGTTTGTATTGCTGATCCTGTCAGATAGGATCGCTTAACCTGCCTAACGCTTTCCCACGTTAATACGCCTTTTGGCGTCTTTGCAGCAGAGGACTTCAGATAAAATTGTATAAAATTAGAGAAATTGCTCACGGTCAGCATTTTCTTCTTTTTCAACAATGTATTGAGCTATATTCAATGATTATATTTCGTTTTCAGGTATTTTTCATTTCCCTTTATGAGTTCAAGGTCGTCTGAGGCAGGGTCCATCTGTTTAGCCTAGAAACTCGACTAATTCCTATCTAGAATGTGTGATGCTTTCGATTTGCATTGTTCCGTGCTTTCTTCTTGGGAAAAGTAGCAACAGATGAGTGTTGAATAATGCAGCACAAGATCTAACCGCGCGGGCGAGGTAAAAGATCCGTGTTAATACATGATGCTATGCTATGTAAGTATAGTTGAACTCGACTAGTTGCTAGGTTTAATCAGCACACTTCAATGCAAAATGACTGTATCTAGAGCATATTTCGTAGATGAGTTACATTACTTGTTTAAATGCTGATATGTTATTTTGTTTAGCGGTTTTATTCCTCAGATTTTCAGAAACCGTAGGTTATAATGTTATCATTAGGGAGGGTTCATTTAAGCATCAAAGCACAAAATATAGCCATGATTAGTGCCAATAATTGTTGTGGGTTTTTTACGACGCGTGTGCGTAATTTTGTGTCATTAAGCGGTATCATCAAATGAAAGGTGACATGAATCTGGGCTTTTACATGTCACGTCATACAAAAACAGACCTTACAGTAGGTTTTGCTATAAATGTCGATTCCAAGTATTTACTTCTTGTGCAAGTTTGTGTTGTCGTAAATATTCTTAAAATGTTACGACGTTGTATTTATATATTATATAGAGATAACTCTAACATGCGTTAACTCGAATATCGCTTAACTCGAAATAATTTCGGGAACGGGTGTGTCTTCATAAAACAGCGTAGCAGCAGTTATGATTGCTCTGATGAGCAATCAGAACTGCTGCCGCGCTCTTTTATGGATATGATAGTATCAGTTGCTTGCTTCTTCACAATATACATTAAAGTATATATCAATTAAGAAGTTGAAAATACGTAAATGAATTTTGCATACATCGAGGGATCGCTCAACAATGTTATTTTCAAAGTTATGTATTGGACCCTTGCGAGTTTAACGCAACTTCATTGTATTGGTAGAAAGCAAACAAGTAACACATTGATCAGAGTGTGATGAAGCGCATTCTGATCTGGGCTTATCTTGGTTGCAATTGTTTTTAAGGTAAGTTTCCCATGACGCAGCTCAGTCGTATCATGAATTCCAAACAGACTTATCTAAATGTTGAAAGTGTATGAAGTTGCGTCTTTTTTGGTTGTTAAGTCGAATTGTGATTATCATGTCCTCTTGTTTCGACATATCATTACATTAACTCTTTCCCACACACAATAAATAAGCAGCAGACGACGACTTTGAATGCAGTCAGTCAAAGACATGTACTCTCCCTATACATGAAAAACAATCTTTGAATATATATATATATATATATATATATATATATATATATATATATGAAAAAATGGTGGCAAATGGAGTAATAATTCACACACTATAAGCAATATCTCCGTTTGCCACAGTGTTTTCAAAAATCGTCTGCTTCAGAAGTGTCAGAAAGCGCCTATATATTGGAGAGGGTTAAAGAAATTACAGACCTCTAGACCGGAAATGATCAATCATTTAAATAGTGTACACATGCATTTACATTAATATATATACAACACATACATCAATTGATGATTGAGGTTTAACGCCGTTTTAAATAACTGTTCAGTCATAACACGGGGGCCAGTTCACCTTCTCGTGCGTTTCCAGTCTTTCTCACACCAGTACTCTACACAGCACTCTTTCCGAGCAACTGGCTGCTTTTCCACGTACACTGTAAGCCCAGTGGTGGAAGACGTCTGACGCTTGTCACAGTGATATTTGTCAAACGTCGGAAAGAAAGTTGGCCGAGCTTTGACTCGAACTCACATCACAAACCCTGGATTGACAGCCCGCGTCGCTACCGACTGAACTACCGGGGCTCGGCTTACAAAGATCAAAAAGTGTCATTGGAAATAAAAACGAATGTTCAATATTGTAGAGTTACTGAAGAAAGAGATATTGAAGATATATGCTGCTGATATTGTAATAATAGGCGTACTGTAACATAAGAGATTGAGTCCAGCCAGTCCAGCAGATCTCAGTCGTTAGCATTTACTGGTATATCCGGGATTGTCCAGTTTTCACTTATATATGGCTTCATGATAGAAAGAATCATAATAGTTACAAGGTAACATACTTCAAGTGAAATCGCATTTGAAAACCTCCCTTCACTGAATGTTGCATCAACTGATATTGTAAACGATAATAATTTAATTATTTCCATGTTACTTGCTGGCTATCGAATGAGCTTCAACCAAAGTATTTTCTTGTTGCAGTTTCATGATACCATGAGCACCATTTACGAAACTGTCCTTTGTTTAAAAACCTACATCATAAACTTTAACAATAGTGCTTCAACAATGAGCACCATTCAGGGGCGTAGCTTGGCAATAAACAATGTGTAGGCCGTCTCGTGAGAAAATCAACATTGTGGACTCTGCGTAAAGTATCGACCCGGATCAGCCTAAGCATGCCACACAGGCGTACCCGGATATACACTTTTCGCCTCCTGTGGATTTTCTGTTTCAGAAATTACTACTCTATATATCCCCCCTTAGACGGAATGTGTCGGCCGGATCAGTCTGCGCGGACAGCGCAGGCTGATCCGGTCGATACATTACGCAGATGTATATCGCCGGAGCTGCATTTTTGGGGCAGTTTTAGAAAACAATGTGTAGGCACGTGCCTACAGTGCCTAAAGGGAGCTACGCCCCTGCCATTTACAGTACTATTATTTGTTTTAAATATACATCAAATGTGTCTTAAACTGTCGGGATTAATAATCGGGAACTGGCCTTCGAGATTCGCTGCCAGTCGATTTCCGAGATCAGCAGCGGATTTGAAGCAACAGCACCAGGGGGCTTATCTTCCCACAGTTCTCGCAGGTCGCCGACAGCATTATTTCCACCGAAATCATATCGAAAAGTTCAAAATACCAAAGCTACCTTCATCGGTTAAAAATTAGGTAAACACTAAAACCCATTACGAAATATACGCCCATGTGCACGTCGGACAATTAATCTGAAAATAAAATGAAGGGGAGCCCGCCCCCGAACTCCTTAAGGTGTTTTCAAATATACAACAAATCTGCAGTAGACATCTTTGAAAAACATCTGGACAAATATCTGACAAATATCTGTAAGTGAAAGTATAGTAAATTGATAGAGTTAAAAACATAGTGACAAAAAAAGAAATTGATCATGACGAGCAAGTTTTCTTTTTGCCATTAGGGTTTTCAAAACTCGTCTGTAGCAAAACAGTACAATACAATAGTTTATTTGTTAATTGGGCATAAGGCCACCAATATATGCATATAACATTACATGCAACTTACAATGTTATAATGCAGCAAAGAAAGCAACTGTATGTGGGAAAGGGTTCAAATTTGACCTTCACATCCTTTCTTTTAAACCGAGCTACGTCTCCGATTAAATTTATGCTAATTACCATTCATTGCAACTCCTCTGAATGTCGATTTTCTTCTGACATGGCCCATCTATAGTCTATGAGAGTGTAAGATCCTTCCTTGCACTTTCAATGGCTATCAACAGATTGAAGGTGCCAACTTTTGTTGGCAAGAATTGACACACCTGTAATATATTCCTCGTGAATTACCTATATATACTATTTATTAACCCGTTACTTCACACTGACGTCATTTTGACGCCTGCTTTTGCAGACGACTTTTTAAAACATTACAATAAAAGGGGAAATTGCTCGAGACGAGCAATTTCACCTTTTATTGCAATATTTTCAACTCTTTGTCAAAATGTAACTTCCAGTTTTCCAGATGTTTCAACTTGTTCATCTCCTGATTGTAAAGTAGATAACATTTGCAATACGATTTGAAGTAATGGGTTAAGCATTACACCTTTTATTCACTTGGAACCTCAACCCTTTCCCTCATACGACAATTCTGCAGCAGACGACTTTGAAAATATTTTGTCAAAAAATAGAATATCTCTATAATTGAATGGATAAACTATGACTAGAAGTGGAAAACATTGTGGCAAAAGGGAAAATTGCTCGTTTTGAGCAATTTCTTCTTTTGTCACTATGTTTTCAAAAGGCCGTCTGCTGCAGAGGCGTCAGAAAACGTCTATATGAGGGAAAGAGTTAATCCCGCTGTAGGCAAGTTTAACCCTCATCCTGCTATAATGCCATTTAAACCCTCATCCTGCTATAATACCATTTAAACCTTCATCCTGCTATAATACCATTTAAACCTTCATCCTGCTATAATGTCATTTAAACCCTTATCCTGCTATAATGCCATTTAAACCTTCATCCTGCTATAATACCATGTAAACCTTCATCCTGCTATAATGTCATTTAAACCCTTATCCTGCTATAATGCCATTTAAACCCTCATCCTGCTATAATGCCATTTGAATATTGAATGCAGATCAAGCCTGGACTTTAAGAGTGTGTTCGACCATTTTACTGCTATACGCGAATGTAAACCTTTTTTTGCTGTGCATGACATTATTCAACAATGTGTTTATCTCGCTATTCTTTATAACATTTGCGAACGATGTAGCCTTAAATCATCCTGCGCATTCTTGAAGTCCAAGCTTGATCTGCATACTTTGCTATTCAAGTTAAAGTCCCTATGAAGACTAGTCGATAAATGTACTGGAACTGACCAGACACGACACCAATGGTTATGATATCAGTTGCTTGAAACCACACACTGATCTTGTTCTACGCTGGTCGAGAAAGCCAAGTACGTCTTTTTAATTTTCTTACTATTATCCAATAACGGTTACCTAATTGTACACGCATTGGTCATTTTCCAATATAATTGATTGCTTCTTCTTGACTGAAACATACGAGAGATCATAGGTTAACCCTTTCCCACATCAACAAATCTGCAGAAGAAGACTTTGAAAACATCAGGACAAAAACCTGAAAAACTAAAGTTGAAATTTGTGGCCAAAGGAGAAATTGCCCATCATGAGCAAGTTTACCTTTGGCCACAATGTTTTCAAAAGTCGTCTGACGGTATTGCGTCAAAATGCGTCTGCAGGTGGGAAAGGGTTAAAGACGTTATTTAATGGCTGCCCTCCTCTCCGAAGCATCGATGCCACATTATCGTATCAATGCGAATCATCCGTTTACCTACTGCGATATTTAAAAAAGTCGTTGATTAGGGTTTAACGCCGCTTTCAACACCAGCACTCCACACAACATACTTTCAAAGCAACTGGCTGCTTTTCCACATAGACTGTTCGCCCAGTGATGTAGGACGAATTACGCATGTCACAGTAGCTTTGGTCAAAACGGCGGAAAGAATATTGGTCGAGCTGGGATTCGAACTCACAACCCCTCGATAAACAGTCCGCGTCACTACCGACTTAGCTTTCGCTGACTTAGCGAAATCAGCAAGAAGGAAGTGTTTATAGACTTGGACGTTGACCTTGGGTGAAGATACATTCGAGTCTATTCACGTTTTACGGTTCATTTTTCTCCGGCATTTAAAAGAGTCGTGAACAGTGTACACACATAAAGATAAGATTACGTATAGACTGGGAACATTTCTACATTTTAGTTGTAATCATATTATTCTCTATTATGATGTTGCATCAATCAGAAATGAAGATTTCTTCTTTGTGTCAACTAGAAAAAGAGATTGTGAGATTAACCCTTTCCTACATACAAACAAATCTGCATCAGACACATTTGAAATAGGCATAGCAAAAATGAGGAAAATCTTGAATAATATATATATATATATAATGAAAGTATAATTACTGCATACATTTGAAAACATTGTGGCAAATGGAGGAATTGCTCTTCATGAGCAATTTCTCCTTTTGTCAAAATGTTTGTAAATGTCGTCTGTTGCAGATACGTTAAAATGCGTCCAGCAGTGGGAAAGGGTTAATTAGTAGATAATGTGTCAGAGAGAATGTTTGCACGTTAATTCAGTGCCGATGTATACATTTACTTTATGGGCTAATTCCAGTCTATATTACGTCGATGGGAGGTTAACCCTTTCCATCATATAGACGCTTTCTGACGCTTCTGCAGCAGACGGCTTTTTGAAAACATAGTGACAAAAGAAGAAATTGCTCAAAACGAGCAATTTCTCCTTTTGCCACAATGTTTTCCACTTTTAGTCATCCATTCAATTATAGAGATATTCTATTTTTTCCACAAACTATGTTCAAAGTCGTCTGCTGCAGAATTGTAGTATGAGGGAAAGGGATAATAGATAATGTGTCAGAGATAATTACATTTACTGTATGGGCTAATTCCAGTCTATATTACGTCGGACGGAGGTTAACCCTTTCCCTCATATAGACGCTTTCTGGCGCCTCTGCAGCAGACGGCTATTTGAAAACATAGTGACAAAGGAAAAAATTGCTCAAATCGAGCAATTTCTCCTTTTGCCACAATGCTTTCCACTTTTAGTCATAGGTTATCCATTCAATTGTAAAGATTTTCTATTTTTTGACAAAATATGTTCAAAGTCGTCTGCTGCAGAATTGTCGTATGAGGGAAAGGGTTAAGGGTTTAAACATGCTGATCTACAGCCAACTAGTCCCTGAACAACCTGAAGTTCCCAGACTCCATTGAATATATAACATTGAGTTTAAACTTGTAAATATGTATATATGATGCACTGGAACTGTTTGATTTGATCAGTTTTGGTATTGGACATTTTAGGGAGACTAGAATATGTGGAAACGCAGTTTTGACCAAGCCCGAGTGTGCGCAAATTGACGGGAACCATTCACTTCTTGCATAATACATGACCCTCTCACTTGTTTTTTTTTTTATTAATTTAAAGCTGAGAAGTAACTTTTTTATGTGTCGTTCTACGTGTTAATTTAAGGAAAGAGTGACAACTGAGGGTTTAAACTTGTTGATGTACATGGAAATAAAGAAGACATTTTATTTGCTAATCTTTTACCAAGTATCACGATGATAGAAGCAAATCAACCCGATACTGTTTAACCTTTCCCCACATACGACACATCTGCAGCAGACGACTTTGAAAACATGCGATTGAACAAATGGATCATCTTAATAAAAGTATAATCATTGAAAGGAGTTGTGAATAGATTGTGACATACCTCGAAATTGCTCGTGTTAAACATTTTATCCGTTCGCACAATGTTTTTAAAACTCGTCTGCTGCACATACAACAAATCTGCAGGAGACGACTTTGAACATATTTTGTCATAAAATGGAAAATATCTATATTTGAATTGATAACCAATGACTAAAAGTGGAAAACATTGTGGCAAAAGGAGAAATTGCTCATCATGAGCAATTTCTCCTTTGGCAACACTGTTTTCAAAACTCGTCTGCTTCAGAGGCGTCAGAAAGCGTCTGTAAGTGGACAAGGGTTTTAATAGAAGAAGTTAAGTAGCGTTAAGATCGCCTATTTCGCAGGTGGATCCCTAACAAAGACATCGCTATTCGATACCCGGGTCTTTTCAAATCTGTCCCACATAAAAACTGCAGCAGACGACTTTGAAATCATCTCTACAGAAATAGGAAATAGTTCTATAACTGATAGTTTAATTATTGAAAAGAGTTTAAAACATTGTGGCAATAAGGAAAAAGTGCTCGTTTTGAGGAACTTCTTCTTTTGCCACAATGTTTTCGAAAGTCGTTTGCTGCACGGGCGGCAAAACGCGTCTATGTATGAAAAAGGGTTAATTCTGTCCCACATATAACAAAACTGAAGCAGACGACTTTGAAAACATTTAGACATCTAGAGATAATAATGAAAATCTCTAGAAATGAATGTATTATAATTAAACAAAGATGAAACATTGTGACAAAGTTTAGAGATTTCTCATTATGGACATTTTCTCCTTTTGTAACAATGTTTTCCAAAACACGTCTGCTGTGCATGCGACACGATGCCTCTGTATGTGGTGAAGGGTTTTATCAAATACCGCATGCGTAACTTTTCCAAACTACGGAAGAAGAGAAAGACATTTTTTGTCAAAAAATGAAAATCTCTATAATTTAATGGATAACCTATGACTAAAAGTGGGAAACATTGTGGCAAAAGGAGAAATTGCTCGTTTTGAGCAATTTCTTCTTTTGTCACTATGTTTTCAAAAAGCCGTCTACTGCAGAGGCGTCACAAAGCGTATATATGAGGGAAAGGGCTAGTAGATATTTGTTACAGAATGAAATCCAATGTGGGCAAAGGAGAAGTTGCTCATCATAAACATTTGCTCATTGTGCCTTCTTATTTTCAAGTTACATTGTTCCATTATGTCAACCCCATCCCATATGTAACTAATCTGTAAAGTAGCAGACGACTTTGAAACCATATTGGCAATTAACGTGAATAATTTCCATTAAATTGCATTAATTAAGGTTTAATTATTAAATATAGTTGCAAATGTTATAGCAAATATAGAAATTGCCCGTTGTATTAAAGCAATTTTTTCTTTTTCCACAACATTTTCAAAAGTCGTCCGCTGCAAAGATTTATTTTTTAAAAGGAAATGACACATTTACTGTTAGGACAATGAAAAACAATTATAGGACATGAAATCATCATAACTATTATCATGATTGGTATAGATACAGATCAGCAAGTTCATCATTGGTCTTACTATTTGTCAACGGGACTGTAAACGGAGTAGCCTATTTTATGCGAATGAACCTGTCGAAAGAGTGAATTAGGAACTTTCATTTGAAATAAATTGACGGGCTAGATGAGGTAATTGATCGATTAAGGATGCTCAGTGTCAGTCCTCTACGATATTGAATAAATTGTTATTCAAAACTGTTTGCTACTGAAACTCTATGCAAATTAGAGCGCATGCGTATTGATAAAGACCGCTGACATATTTAATGTTGCGCCGCTGTGTGCAAATACTCGAGAACAGGGCATGTGCAGTTAATATGCCTTGATTAATCCTTTCCGTTAATTTGATTCCTTTTTGTTATTTCGTTTAACGTGAAAGGCACTGAGGGTTTAAGTCGTCACCCTCTGTGGTGGTTTCGAGTACGAGAAGTGCCTCAACCTGTCCGTACCGTTATGTATAACAGTCGTTTTGTTTGTGTCGGGGTTTTACGCCATTTTTCAACAGTAGTTTACTTATATCACGGCGATAAAATACATATTCGTCTTGTCACTTAACCCTTGAAGGTGAGCTCTGCCCAGGGACATTTCACCATGAAATGGTAGTTGTAGCACCTTTCTCGTTTGTGTGAACCGAACCCCGGTAGCTCAGTCGCTAGCGACACGGGCTGTCAATCCAGGGGTTATGAGTTCGAATCACAGCTCGAACAAATTCTTTCCGACGTTTGACAAAAGTCACTGTGACAAGCGTCCTTCGTCTTCCACCAATGGGCTAACAGTCTATGTGGTAAAGCAACCAGTTGCTTGGAAATACTGTTGTGTTGAGTACTGGTATGAGATAGCAAGTAAACACATGAGTAGGTGAACTGGCCGCCGTGATATGACTGAAAACTTGTTGAAAACGGCGTTAAACCCCAATCAATCAATTTTCTCGTTTGTAAACTTCTGTTTTTAGATTAAAAAATTGCTTAGAAGAAACCCCGCGATATACGTCAATTATTATTGAAGGTGAGGAGCAATGTTATCATTTCATTAAAGAAGACAAATTCAACTAATTTTCAAACTTGTTTGCCCATTCTAGATATTTAAGAACTGCTCCTGGGATGTCTCCAATTAACTAATCAATAGAGTTGTGATGAATTATCGAGCTCATTTGTATTTTGATATCCTAACTATCACAAAGAGATCTGAATGACGGGGAAAAAACCCGCGATTGGGAAAACCCTTTATTTCATAGGACTGCACTCAGCAGGGACCTAGGTAAAGACTATAGTAAACTGATCCGTGTTTCACACTATATATCTTGTAGCTCATCTTAACCCTACGATATGGGTACCCAATACCCAGAGACGATTCTTTTGAGTACCCACTATATAGGGCTAGACAGTCAAATAATGATTGATGAACATGAGATAAGTCGGTCCATGGGAAAAAGATTCAAAGTAACATTTGTGAACAGTGTAGAAACAGAACAGCACGTGCATCCGCATAGTCTGATGAATATATCCATTGTTCACGCGTACCTTCTTACAAATGTTTGCCCACGGTCGTCTGCTGCTGATTTGTTAAGTGTGGGAAAGGGTAAACGCGATGAGATTGTCCCAGATTCCGAGAGCGCTATAATCGCTAATAAAAGTGATAGAGTCGTGTCGCATGTAACTCTTGCTAGTATTTTGTAGCGGAGAACAATTACTATTGATTATCTTGTTCACTTTGGAAATCCTCGAACTGCCAACAATAGGGCCGCGACAACCAAAAACCAATCTTTATCTTAATTGTCGTAAAAATTAATCACACGAATACGCAGGGAGCCCATGTTCGTATTGTATATAGCCCCATCCGAGTCTTCACAAAAATGCGCTCAAATGTTAACATGGATATGTTTGTAACGTCTGAGAAAGCCCGGGAGATTTTGCTCAACGACGGCATGCAATAGTATGCTTGCTGTATACCTTGTCAATAGGGCGACGCGTATAAGGACCTGTTTTCGTTTGTTGTGGTTCTATAGGACTAGTATAATTAATCGATCCTGTCTTCTTGTTTCACGCACTTCATCTATTTGCCACTGCTTTTCTCCTTTCGGGGTGAACAAAAAAGATATTGGTAACATTAAGGCGATCGGGGGACTAACCTTATTGCTGCGATTGACTTTTAGCATCATATTGTTGTTGATCCGTGTAGTCACTTACATTAGTGAAGCCATCGCCTCGGTGCTGTAGTGGTAGAGAGTTCGCCTCGGGTGCGGGAGTTCGCGGGTTCGATCCCCGGCCGGGTCATACCAAAGGCTTTTTAAACGGTAGTAATGGTTTTCCCTTCTTAGCGCTCATGATTGTGTGTTTAACTTAACGACTGACTGGCTGGTGTCAGGATAAATGGACCAGGAGTACAGGTAACTTACCCAGAAAACGCCGTGATATAACTGAAAAATGGTTAGAAGTCGCGTGAAGAACCTCACAATCAAACATTATTGAAGACGAAGCCTTCTTAACCGTTTGAGCAAATGTGACAGTGTAACCTTCCCTTTTCCACATGCAGATTCTTTCTGACGCCTCTGTAGCAGACGACGTTTGAAAACATTGTGACAAAATGATTGATTGATTGATTGATTGATTGATTGATTGGGGTTTAACGCCATTTTCAACAATTTTTCAGTCATATCACGGCGGCCAAATCACCTACTCATATTTTTCCTGGTTTTCTCACACCAGTACTCCACCACCCAACATACTTTCTAAGCAACTGGCTGCTGTTCCACATAGACTGTTAGCCCATTGACGATCGACAACATGAAAAGTGAGCGATTTCCCCTTTTACCAAGATGTGTTCAATAGTATATAAATACATTAATTTATAGAGATTGTTCCATATGATTGCCTAGATCTGTTCAAAGTCGTCTGCTGCAGAAAGGTTGTATGTGGGAGGATATGGTTTAACAACGTCTTCTCTTCCAAACATATTTGAGGCAAAACATTGAATAACTGTCAAATCGGAGTATCATGATTCATATAAATTAAAGGAAACATCGTGAGAAAGATCGAAATTACGCATGAAGTTTACACATTTGCTTTCAAATGTCGTCAGTTATAGTCTGTATCGGTAAACGGGTTACATGATGTAATTCGTGCGTGTGTTCTTGAAATAGTATCAATAATCGTGCTACTACTTTTCTCTAAATAAACTGTTTACCTAATTTGGCATTTTCATATTTGAACCTGTCCATGGGAAAATGTACAGGTATGCATTTCTTAGACCTTTCCGACATATAGACGCTTTCTGAGGCCTCTGCAGCAGACGACTTTTGAAAACATGGTGACAAAAGATGAAATAGCTCATAGTGAGCAATTTCTCCAATTTCTAATTCAAAAAACATTATTTGACACTTAAACCCTATGTTGTGGATACTCAAACGAATCGTCTGTCAGGCGATTCTTTTGACTGACCACAACATAGGTTTTGGTGGAGCCATAAGAGAAATATTGGTTGGAAAAGACACACGAAAACCGACATTCGGGGTTTTTGAAATGAGCGGTCATTTCCATCAATGTCAAACATCGATGATCCCGATGATCCCGGTTAGATTTCGAGTAGATCTGGTTCTTTGTTGGTCACAATGTGCCGATTGTCCGTTTTCGCGTTGCCCAAATTATAAACTATATATAATAACACATTTCTTGAACTCGTTTAGTAACACTTCGTATGAAATGACAACTCATGTCGGACCCAATATGTATAACATAGAAATACTGTATATATGGAACACTTTATAACAATAAAAAACTCTTTAGTTATCTGATTTTGACCTCTTGGTCTTTATCAAGTTTTTTAAACAAAAACACAGACATTTTAGTACAGTCCATTCTGATGTTCAAGAGATCAATGTGTGGTTATGGCTGTATATAGTAAACACACTTTGTAATTATGTATTCAGCATGCGACAATTTACGAGTACAATAGAAATCATTGACTGCCGTCATAACAACGACAATTTGTAATCAATGACCAAATATGTCCATTTTCTGATACATTCTCGGTACAATAATAATCCCCCCTACACTGTGAACCGTTTGATTCAATATTTTTTTTAATTTTAGAAATACATGTATGTATATTTAACGCGATGCTTATGTTAACCCTTTCCCACACACGGATGAATTGTTGACGTTGAGCTTTCTCCTTATGCAACAACGTTTTTAACTCTATTTTATAATGTTAAGCTTTCATTTGTAGAATTTTTGAATATTTTTTCTTAGATGTTTTGAAAGTCATCTACTCGCTCAACTCTGTTCAATAAATACATTAATTATAATTTAATAATATTATTCATTAAACTAGTGATTTGTTTTATGATAAACTCACATGTTTGAATAGATATAACGTTAAGTTATTTTTTAATGAGTGACCGGGTGGCCTAGTCGTTAAAGCGTTGGCCTGGTCGTTAAAGTGTTGGCCTGGTCGTTAGAGCGTTGGCCTAGTCGTTAAATCGTTGGCCTGCCAATCCAGAGGTCCGCGGTTCGAATCCCGATCCAGGTTTTGGAAATTTCTTAGATAAGTTTAAGTCTCCCTCTCAACTGAAGAGAACCTAGGGGGCCTTTTCGGAAAGAACTCTAGGGTATCGCACCCAGACTCCCTTGTATCAAGCTCTCGTCTCATGAAATAACCTGTACCTGTCAGATGATGAAGTATACACTATCAAATGGGTATATAGAATCTTTAACAAGCTTATATTCACAATCTGAGCAATTGGTCTCTACAACGTCATTACATTTTGGGAATCCGCTCTGGCCGAGTGGTTAGCGACGGGTATTTAGAACCGGTTGTCCCCGGTTCGATCCCAAGTCGTGGCGCTATGGTCATTGGTGGAGTGGGAGTGCTCTTGGGCATGGCACATTTCCTAGCATAGAACTCGTTTGTTAACCCAGGGATCATGAATAAGTGAACGGTCGCCGTGATTTAACTGTAATCATGTTGAAAACGGCGTAAAGCCCCACAACAACTAACACATGCATTTTGATGAGAACACATGTAGGCCTACATCGAAACAATACAGTACACCTGTACACAAAGATCACGAGCAGGTTAACCCTTTCCATCATACTACAATTCTGCAGCAGACGACTTTGAACATTTTTTGTCAAAAAATAGAAAATCTCTATAATTGAATGGATAACCTATGACTTAAAAGTGGAAAACATTGTGACAAAAGGAGAAATTGCTCGTTTTGAGCAATTTCTTCTTTTGTCACTATGTTTTCAAAAAGCCGTCTGCTGCAGAGGCGTCAGAAAGCGTCTATATGAGGGAAAAGGTTAATCAGGTCAACTATAAAGTAATATATGACTATGTTATTTATTGTTGAGAGCGTTGCTTTTAATCAATGGCTGCTTTCCCCAATACGTTCCTTCAAGCATCCACAACGAGAAAGAGACGTATGGGATCGTACAGGGTGCACTTCAAATCAGAGCAGCTAAGAATCTACTACAATCATTAATCCGTTCCCATGTGTAGACGCATTTTGACGAAAATGCAACAGACAAATTGTGAAAACATCGTTGCAAAATGAGAAAAGGTTCTCCCTTTGTCACACTATTTTAATCTCTATTCAATAATTACATGAGCCCGTGCATGATAATTTGTACAAGTGTAGGTTCAGATTACCTTGTGCACCTGCGCAGTCTTTTCAGAATCTACACAATATGACATACTTTTTCTTACACGCTTGTGTAAGTAACTTGTGAACAGTATATATCCTGATCAGACTGTGTGGATACACGGGCTGATCTGGATCTAGACTGTTCATTTAAGCCAACGTAAAACCTTTTTTTCCCATGCGGTGGCTCGTATTTAAATCATCACCCATGGAGTTCATATACAAAGTTAGCAACATCTTTATTATCTGGGGTCGATTCAACAACGCGGCATTCAGTCGAAAATTATTTTTTTTTCTGCTGCGCGGAGCATCTCTAAATACACACAAAACGAAACTCTTGACAAGTTGCATGCTGTTTTTGTGTTTTGAACAGATTGTAAACAGGCCAGTAATCATTACAGACGATACTTTTCTGTTTCGTCTGCTTACGATCAAATTCTTACTATAGTTTCTGTTTTATTGTCGTTTATTTACTGCATTGCGTCAATCTGATCCGCATTTAAGTTGTTGAGCCGATCCACAACATCTTTTAAATCAATTAACTGCCTTTCAGTAGTTAATCGGGTCATCTAATTCACTCTCGTGTCGTCTGCTACAAAGAACGCAGCGTTTAACCAAACATTCAATTATGCTGTTTCCGGGGCCGCATCGAAATGAATATTCATCGATGAATGAGCTACGCTTTTGTGTTGGGCCTGTGTGTATCAAGTGATTTGTAAACGGTTATAAAGCGTTAAGTGGCAAAAGACATGTTATGATCTTTGTTCAAGATTTTTAATGAAGATTCATCTTATCAGTTTTAAAAAAGCAGCCAGCCGGTTGGACAATCATTCGGACTCCTTGTATGTGATGGACTGTCATAGACGGTAAGTGAAGGTTTACTTGTATTTTAACATTATTTGGCCAGATAAATGTTCGGGTTATCTGCTTGTTTGATGTTGATTGTGAGGGATCATTGATAAAAACACCCAGGTACAATATTTGTGTTATTAGCACTTCATGATACCATTGTATACACATGGGGCGGGTAGTTCAAAACCAAACCAAAGGTTGTCTTCGTATGCTCTTTACACTTTGTTATTTCTAGCAGACGATCTATTTTCATGTTTCTTACGTTTTGTTACATTTTTATT
Source organism: Serripes groenlandicus (assembly GCA_031761405.1). Classification (NCBI taxonomy): domain Eukaryota; kingdom Metazoa; phylum Mollusca; class Bivalvia; order Cardiida; family Cardiidae; genus Serripes; species Serripes groenlandicus. The sequence goes on from JASEVX010000004.1 coordinate 19,659,802, forward strand.
TTCTGTTTATACTGTACACGCTATGTTTATGTGAATGATTGGAGTTTTGATAACTCCTTGTCCTTTTTCACCGAAAGTAGTTTCCCAAATTCAAAGAACTCTTGAAGGACTTATCAGGAATATACAACTTGACGAATATACAACTTCACATAAACTGTTCTTAGATCTAAAATATCTCAATTACTCATTATCCCTTTCCCACATGCAACAAATCTGCAGTTGACAAAATGTTTAGAAAACCTCCATAAATGTAGGTATAATCATTGAATACAGTTGAACACATTGTGGCAAAAGGAGAAATTGCTCGATACGTCTGCTGCAAGTCGTCAGAAAGTGTCTGTATGTGGGAAGGAGGTTGACTCACACCCTATGATGTGGATTTCTAAAATAATTTCCTGATTATAGCAGTCTTCTGACAATAAACAACATAGGAGGCAGACGACTTTGAAGACTTATTGTCTAAAAAATGGGAAGTCACTGCAAATGATAGAATTACGATAGAGTTGAAATCATTCTGACAAAAGAAGAAGTTGATCATTTAAAGAGCAATATCTCCTTTTGCCTTCAATTATAGTCGTCTGCTGAAGCAGTAGCAGAAAGCGTCTTGACTCTGTATGTGGGAAAGGGTTTAAACTTGGTATTCAAATCTACCAGGACATTTGATACTTGTTTCAATAGATGTCTTGACATCATCGGTCAGTCTGTGCTTTGACCACAAACAGTTGACAAAATGTCGCAGCCACTGATGTGCCTGGTTAGCATGCTTGTACAGAAATTGTTTGTACTAACTGTAAATGCGGTAAATGCATTCTGAGAAGAGAAACAGTGTCGGTAAAGTAGGTCATTTGTCATCATGATTAAATTAATTTTTTCCTTGGCAATGATTTCTGCCGCTGAGGAATCTTAAGGTGTCAACAATTTTGGTGTCGTCTGCCTTTGAGGGGTGACAGTTTGGTATCATTTCTCTGTTGTCTTTAAGACTTCAACCTTTTCCCTCATATAAAAGTTTTTCTGACGCCCTCTGCAGCAGACGGACTTCCTTTTCCCTCATATAAACGTTTTTCTGACGCCCTCTGCAGCAGACGGACTTTTGAAAACATAATGACAAAAGAAGAAATTGCTCAAAACGAGCAATTTCTCCTTTTGCCACAATGTTTTCCACTTTAAGTCACCGTGATGCATGTGTCTTAGACTATTAGAACACTCTTGGTGGTTTTAATTAATTAGGGGATAAGATTAAACTGTGAAATAATAGTTGCAACATGTATGATTCAAGAAAATAAATATGCTGAGAGAGTTTTTAAGAGAAGAGAAGTTTTTAAGAATTGCTATAAACTTGCTCGAAACATGCAGTAGCTACTTTTCATGCAATGTTTCATAACTTTCGATATCAAAGAATGCTACATTTTCCTAGATCAATATTAACCTTATCGTACAAGTGGACAACTTTTGAAAAATTTGTGGCAAAGTAGAATTTTTCAGCAATTAACCCTTTACCCATACAACAAATCTTCAGCAGACGACTTTGAAAACAGCAATATCAAGATATGGAATATCTCTAAAATGCAAGTATAATTAGTGAATTCTAAATGTTGAAAACATTGAGGCAAAAGATGAAATTGCTCAATATAACCAATATAACCAATTTCTCCTTTTGCCACAGTGTTTTCAAAAGCCGTCTGCTGCAGAGGAGTCAGATTTAAGCTTCTATGTGTGGGAAAGGGTTAAAAGAACCCGAATAATTTCAAATTCCCATGCGGTTATAATTATTTATCTTTTTTCATAGTTTTACCAAGCTGTTTTCATATTTAGTCGTCTGCTGCAGATATATTTTAAATGGGAAAGTGCTAATTTAAAACAGATAAATGTTGACATATAATTAACCTTTTCCCTCATATAGACGCTTTCTGACGCTTCTGCAGCAGACGGCTTTATTAAAACATAGTGACCAAAGAAGAAATTGCACAAAACGTGCAATTCCTCCTTTTGCCACAATGTTTTCCACTTTTAGTCACAGGTTATCCATTCAATTATAGAGATTTTCTATTTTTTGACAAAATATGTTCAGTCGTCTGCTGCAGAATTGTCGTATGAGGGAAAGGGTTAACTTAGCCAGGGAATGCCGTGATATAACTGAACAATTGTTGAATGCTGCGTAAAACGCCACACAATCAATCAACCAGTATATGATTTCTTTCCTCTTTCCATGCTTTTGCCTTGAAGATCATTTCAGAGTCATCTGCTGTAGATCTGTTGTATGTCACGTAAGTGTTTACCCTTTTCCACATGTAGACACTTTCTGACTCCTCTGCAGCAGACGACTTTTGAAAACAATTTGAAAAAGGAAAAAATTGCTCAAAAACGAGCAATTTCTCCCTTTTTGTCACAATGTTTTTTTATCTCTTTTCAATAAATAAAACTTTTCCTTATAGTAATTTTCTTCAATAATTCCTAGACGTTTTCAAAGTTGTCTGCTGTAGATTTGTTGTAAGTGGGAAAGGGTTAACTAATAGGAAGTTTTGAAAGTGTAACTATAACATGATAATGGAGTTATACAATTTACAACCATCAAGGACCATAGATAACCCATGTTTAAACCCTTTCCAACCTGCAGACGCATCCACAGAAGGTTACTTTTGAAAACACTGTGGCAAAATGAGGAACAATTTCTCCAATTTTACAATACAACAATGTCTTCAACTGTGTGTATTTTCATAACATAAAGATTTTCAGTTTTTCTTTAATTTCTTTTAAGTCTGTCTGCTGCAGATTTGTTGTATGCTGGAAACGAAGGGTGCTAAGCACTGGTTAATATACTTCATCAATAGTAAATAGTTTTTTAACTCTTCCCCTCATATAGACGCTTTCTGACGCCTCAGCAGCAGATGGCTTTTTGAAAACATAGTAACAAAAGAAGAAATTGCACAAAACATGCAATTTCTCCTTTTGTCACAATGTTTTCCATTTTAAGTCATAAGTTATCCATTCAATTAAATGACAAAATATGTTGAAAGTCGTCTGCTGCAGAATTGTCGTATGAGGGAAAGGGTTAACAGATATACAACTGATATCATTTCACTTGATTTTTGAAGCCTGTGAAGGATCCTTTGTAATATTTGTTTTCCACTCGCAGATGAATGTTGATGCATCAGACTGCAGCAGACTACCTTTTACCACATTTTAACCCTTTCTCACATACAAGAAATCTGCAGCAGACTACTTTCAAAATATCTACTCAAAGATATGGAAAATCTCTATAATTGTAGGTATAATTACTGAAAAAGTTGAAACCTTTGTGGCAAAAGGAGAAATTGCTCGTCACGAGCAATTTCTCCTTTTGTCACAATGTATTCAAGATTCGTCTGCTGCAGATGCGTCAAGAGTTAAATGCGTATAAATGTTTTCAGCCCTATCCAATAATTATTCTTCAGTTTATAGAGATTTTCCATATTTATACCAAAATATGTTCAGTCAGACTGCCACAGACAATGTCGTCTGCTGAATATTTGCTGTATGTGGGAAAGTGTTAATTAAACAATAAGAAGTGAATAATGTAGACCAAGAATGAACTCCACATAACGAGCTCACTGATCCAACTCACTTTTAAAATTTTGCCACAATGTTTTAGCTCTTTTCAATAATAAGTTATCAATTTAAGAGTTCCCAATATATGCTTGCCTAAAAGATATTTTCAGTTGTCTTTTGTCGTTTAGCGGGAAATGGGGTTAAAGCACTTCCCTAATAAATAATTATAATATTAAAACTTGATAATGTTTAAGTTATATTGTATTGACATAAAATTCGTGGTATTACCTAATATCCTTTCATTTATGAGTTTAATCCTTTTCCACATGCGATAAATCAACTGTAGACAACTTTGAATACGTCAAGGTCAAAACATGTGAAGAATCTCTTAAAATGAAAGTATTGTTTATTGAATAAAGTTAAGGACATGATTGTTTAATATGTGGGAAAGAGTTATAATATGAAAAACACAAATTATACAAATAAAATCACTGTTGGAAAAGAAGACGTAATGATTACATATTCAGTATTTATAAAGATCTCTTATCTGTCCAGTTCATGATGTAGGTTTAACCCGTTCCCTGTCATATGACAATTCTGCAGCAGACGACTTTGAACATTTTTTGTCAAAAAAATAGAAAATCTCTATAATTGAATGGATAACCTGTATGTCTAAAAGTGGAAAACATTGTTGTAAAAGGAGAAATCTGTCCAGTTCATGATGTAGGTTTAACCCTTTCCCTGTCATACGACAATTCTGCAGCAGACGACTTTGAACATATTTTGTCAAAAAAAAAAGGAAATCTCTTTAAATGAATGGATAACCTATGACTTAAAGTGGAAAACATTGTGGTAGAAGGAGAAATTGCTTGTTTTGAGCAATTTCTTCTGTTGTCACTTATAATGTTTTCAAAAAGCTGTCTGCTGCAGAGGCGTCAGAAAGCGTCTATATGAGGGAAAGTGTTCAACTTGAGTCTAATAGCACTTTCACACATGAATATGACAAAATATACAGCAGATGACTTTGAAAACAACATCACAAAAATGCGGAATAACTCTTTAAATGAAGGTTTAATTATTGAATAGAGTTGAAAGCATAATAATGTGGCAAAAGGAAAAATTGCATCATCATCATCATAAGCAAACTTTTCCTTTTGCCACAATATTTTCACAAGTCGTCTGCTGTTATTTCAAACATAAAACAGCGTCAGCAAGTGGGCAAGGGTTAATTTCTTATATATTATGTATTAAACAGATTGATTATAAAATGGTACCATAGTAGAGCTTGTTTTAACACTTTCCCGCATACAACAAATCTTTAACAGACGACTCTGATAATATCTAGGCGATATAATGTAAAATTAATATTCATGAAAGTTATTTATTAATGAACCCTTTCCCTCATATAGACGCTTTCTGACGCCTCTGCAGCAGACGGCTTTTTGAAAACATAGTGACAAAAGGAGAAATTGCTCAAAACGAGCAATTTCTCCTTTTGACACAATGTTTTCCACTTTTAGTCATAGGTTATCCATTCAATTATTGAGATAATCCATTTTTGTCAAAATATGTTCAAAGTCGTCTCGGCTGCTGCAGAATTGTCGTATGAGGGAAAGGGTTAACTGGTGAATAATGAAGAGTTAAAAACAGTTTGACAAAATGATTTCAATAGTCGTCTGCTGCAGTTGCGTTTAAAGGGATATACATGTTTGAAAGGATTAATCCATTTCTAAGGATTAGAAGACATTTGAAAACATTAAAGGGAAAGCATGGAAGTGCTCTGTCTTCAAGGTCATCTGCTGCAGATGTGCTGTATGTGGGAAAGGGTTCAAGCATATCTGTGCAGGAAAGAGTTTCCAACATGCAACAAATCTGCCGGACAATCTGATCAGATTTCCGTTATTGAAGTTTAATAATGATAATTCAATAGGGTTGAATTTGACTATCATCATCATCATGGCAATTTCTCCCTTTTAATTGTCACAATGTTTTCAAAAGTTGTCATCCGCAGAGGTGTCAGAAAGTGTCTGTATACATGAGAAAGGGTTAATGTTCTTATTGGTTTCAATAAAAGCAGTAATCCCTAGTCGATCACCAATCCAAACATTTAGTTTCATTTCAAATCGGACTGCTCTGTGTTTACTTTTTATGGAAGATTTACCAAATCAACAAAGATCAAGTAGGGACTAAGGTTAACCCTCTCCCATATACAGTACATTTGCCGCAAACGACTTTGAAAAACGTAGTGTCAAAAACCTGATAAATCTCCCTATAAGATCGATAGCTTAATTGTTAAATAAAGTTGAAAACATTGTGGCCAAAGGTGAAATTGCTCATCATGAGAAATTTCACCTTTGGCCACAATGTTTTCAAAAGTCGTCTGCTGCAGAGGCGTCAAAAAGTGTCTGTACGTGGGAAAGGGCTAAACAGTAAATTTTCAATGTGTATTAAACCTCTTTAAATAGCTATGGACACTATTTCACTTGATAACCTTTTCGATGATACAGTTGACTGTTGACACTTCTGCAACAGACAACTTAGTCGCGATCAGCTTGGGAAACTTAATTATCGTTATAATGGGGTTTTATGCCATTTTCAACATTATTTCAGTAATCTCACGACAACTGTTTATTTATTCATGATCCCTCGCTATACAAACCAGTATTAGGCTAGGAAACGTGCCTTGCCCAAGGACACTACACCATGACCTCCTCAACTGGGATTTGAACCCTGGATTATAACCTAGGTCAAAGTCAAGGTCAAAGTGACTGATATGTCTGTTTGAAATAATGTCATTATACTCTATTTATTTAATTTTTTAGATTACTGTAATGAAATTAAGACATAATTATGTTTACCAACATCACCTCTTTTAGGAGTTCGCGTTTCACCGACCTAGATCAAACGTCAAGGTCCCAGTGAATATTATATGTCTGTATGATCACTTTTACAACTAGTCTAAATAAACCTTGAAGCATATTTATTCAGGTTATTAGTCTCGATAGTCCAGTTGGTTGAGATGCGGGTTTGTCAATGGAGGGGTTGTGAGTTTGAACCCCAACCTCGCCAACATTCTATCGATCATTTGACAAAAATCAATGTGACAAGTGACATTGATACTCAAACCATTAATGTGCTAACAATCTATAAGAACAAGTTGTCAGTTGCAGAGCTGTAGATAAGGGGCGTTTTGCATGTTCTAAAATCCTTATTTGACCTTATAACCCTATGTTGTGGGTACTCAAAAGAATCGTCTCATTGAGCTGATTCTTTTGAGTACACACATCATAAGGTTTGGTTGGATGATAAGAGATATTGTTGGGAAAAGAGCTTTATATCATAAATGACGTCGCCGGAGTGTAATAAAGCCATTGAATAAATTGCGTATTCAACTAGTGTAATAACAATGCTGCGTAACGTGACGGCATAATGTAACGTTTAGCGTTGTAAATACGCTCGCTTTATAGTGACGTTTATATGGATATAGCGCTGTAAACTATTAAATTAGTATTTATGATATAAAAAGAACATTTCATTCGTGGTCATTCAATACGAAATTTATTAAACTCGTTTTCTAAAAGTGATAAAAACTCGCCAAGGCTCGTTCTTATCAATTTCAGAAAACTCGTTTAATAAATTCCGTATTGAATGACCACTCATGTAATATCCTCTATGTGTATTACGCCTCCTTATCTGGACCTCTGCAGTTGGTTTGAAAGATTGTTGAATGGAGTACTGGTGTGAGTAATTAAGCCAGGATGGCCATGGAAACAATTGAACTCACTCAGACCACTGATTGATTGTTTGGGTGTTTAACATCGCTTTCAACAATTTTTCAAATGCTGGTAAACCTAAACCAATCAATCAACCAGAAATCATTTAACAATCCCTTTAATGTTAAGAAATTTCCTGATAATGTTTGAGAAATGAATAAAGATTGTTAAATAGCCCTCGACTAAGAAAGTAGTCAAAAAGCCAAGTGTATAAGGACAGATTAAGGGCCATTGCAGGTTATCACGATGTGATACTCCCTTTCAAAATCAATGAGATGTGCAAATAATTGTCAGAGGACTTCATCTTGAAAAAAGACACAATGTTGGTCAAAGGTCAACAGAGTGCAAGCTTGGATAAAAATTTGTTTGCAACAATAATCTTAATTAACCTTTTCCTAACAGTAACACAATGTCATATTGTTTTGTGACACCTCTGCATTTGAAAACATTGTGACAAAAAAAGAATGCTCTTACTGAGTTATTTCCCATTTTGCCACAATGTTTTCTATAGATTTGGAAACATTGTAGAAAAGGTGAACATTGTTTATTTTGAGTAATATATTTCTCCTTTCCCTCATTGTGACTACAAATCTGCAGGAGATGGCTTTGAAAACATTTCGTCAAAAATACAGAAAAATCTCGAGAAATGAAAGAGCAATAATTATTGAATAAAAAGGTTAACCCTTTCCCTCATATAGACGCTTTCTGACGCCTCTGCAGCAGACGGCTTTTTGAAAACATAGTGACAAAATAAGAAATTGCACAAAACGTGCAATTTCTCCTTCTGCCACAATGTTTTCCACTTTTCGTCATAGGTTATCCATTCAATTATGGAGATTTTCTATGTTTTGACAAAATAAGTTCAAAGTCGTCTGCTGCAGAATTGTCGTATGCGGGAAAGGGTTAAGATAACATTGTCTCTTTTTTCGTCTCAATGATTTTAAAAGTAATATGTCTGCTTCAGTAAGAAATCGTCTGTATGTGGGAAAGGGTTAATCTGCTGCAAGTTGAGTGTCGGGGGGGGGGGGGAGAGAGGGAGAGTTAATGATCGCAAGCAATCACGATGACATTGCATGAAAAATTGATTATGTTATACCTGTCACAAAATACCTCAGAGCTTTATTACAAATCAATACCAGAGAAATAGAAAGAACCAACTGGCACCGCCACATCGGAAAAACATAATCTTGCTTGAGAGATCGGGTAACAATACAGATTTAGATATAAACTGATTTATTTTTTTAATTAGAAGTCATAATATTTGACATGTAATAATACTAGATATAAGCCGGGAGAATGTTTTAAATGATTGAATACAGGTCAAACAGTGTAGAACTAGATCATACTAGTCTACAAAGTCCAAGAAGTCAGAATATAACACAGCAGAGCTGTTACTTATAAGTCCATGCAGGAACATAAATATAGATTAGAGGCATATTTTCAAGTTCGTAAATCATTATTTGACCTTCAATCACTATATTGTAGGTACTCAATGAGACATTCATTTGAGTATCCACTATCCAAAATATTGTGTTTAATTGCTAAGTAAGAGAGAAAACTAAGGCTTAGAAAGGACATGTTTATTTACTCTGACAGTGTTTTTTCTCTGACATGGCTCCATTGATAAAGCTAACCAGAGTTGTTAGGCACATAAAAGAAGATAAAACTCTTACAGTTGCCTACTTGACTCTTTTTTTATCAACCCTTTTTAGACTAAATAATCCATGAATTTTTATCAGCAATAGATATATATATATTCATTTGATTATCACCTTACCTCATTATGGTTAATTTAGTTTCCTCTGACATCTAAAACATGGAATGTAAAACATGAATACATCTATCAACAACCCTTTTCCTACAATTATTGACACATCTTCATCAAACGACTTTTGAAAACGTTGTTCAATTATTATGCTTTCATTTATATATATACAGAGATTTGTAGTATTTAACCCTTTCCCTCATACGACAATTCTGCAGCAGACGACTTTGAACATATTTTGTCAAAAATAGAAAATCTCTATAATTGAATGGATAACCTATGACTAAAAGTGGAAAACATTGTGGCAAAAGGAGAAATTGCTTGTTTTGACCAATTTCTTCTTTTGTCACTGTTTTCTAAAAGCCGTCTGCTGCAGAGGTGTCAGAAAGCATCTATATGAGGGAAAGGGTTAAGTGCTTATCATGTTTCCTGCAGATGCATTATCCATTCAATTAAAGAGATTTTCTATTTTTTGACAAAATATGTTCAATTTAGTCATCTGCTGCAGAATTGTCGTACATGTATGAGGGAAAGGGTTAAACAATCAATAGAGCAGAAATTAATTGTACTATTCCAAAATCAGGGTAAACTGTAAAAAGATCAATTTTGAAGTAAATACATATATATAAATACCCTTTACACTTTGAACTGACCCAGATTCTCTGTCAACCATTTGTAAGACAGTGGTGCTGTGACAGAGCGTTGGCCTCTCACACCAAAGATCTCTAGTTCGAATCCCGTGATGAGCGGGTTCTCCATGTGGGATTTTTCAACGCAAACAGCGCAAGTACTGGTTTTGTCTCAATTAGGAAGCAGACATCAAGTGCGCTTACCATAATATAAACTTAAAGCCTGTTTCGCAGTAGATGCAAAATAAATAAGTTTTAACTAACCATTTAATATGAATCATTAACGTGCAATTTCACCTTTTGCCACAATGTTTTACACTTTTAGTCATAGGTTATCCATTCAATTATGGAGATTTTCTATGCTTTGACAAAATATGTTAAAAGTCATCTGCTGCTGCTCTAAATGAGATTGTAACTATTGAATAGAGTTGAATTTCTCTTTTTGCCACAATGTTTTCAAAAATCATCTACTGCAGAGGCGTTTAAAAGTGTCTGTTTGTGGGAAATGGATATAGACATTTCAACTAGGGATTGTTTTCAAAGCAGATAACATTTACGCTTAGCTACAACAAGATCTGCAGCAGACGCTTTTTATAACATTGTGGCAAAAATATGAAAAATCTTTGTGAATAAAAGTGTTACAATTACGGTAATTGAACAGATTTGAAAAAAATCATGGATTTAGGAGAAATTTATCATTATTAGCAATTTCTCCTTTTGTAAGAATGTTTTCAAATGAGGTCTGCTGCAGAGGTGTCTTAATGCATCATGCAGTGTATGAGGAAAAGCATTAACCTGTTCCCTCATATAGACGCTTTCTGACACCTCTGCAGCAGACGGCTATTTGAAAACATAGTGACAATTAAAAGAAGGAATTGCACAAAACGTGCAATTTTTCCTTTTGACACAATGTTTTTCCACTTTTAGTCATAGGTTATCCATTCAATTATAGAGATTTTCTACTTTTTGACAAAATATGTTCAAAGTCATCTGCTGCAGAATTGTCATATGAGGGAAAGGGTTAAAGTATTATATCAGGTAGAGATCTAAAGGTAACAATTAATTTTAAAAAAAAGCAATGCTTCAGTTTTTTTCCCCGAATTTCAATGTTTAATTAAGATTTTACAGAATGTAATTTCATTACTGTAAGATTAATATAACCCCAGAAAGTGTGAAAGTATTGACTGTTTCTGCTAATAGTAGATTTGGAAAAGTAATCCTTTTCTCTAATGAAGTTGACTTTTGAAGTTTCTTCAGTTTACAAATTTATATAATCTAATACACTTTGAAATAATCTAGGCTTAAATATGGAAATTGTCTTTAAATGAATTTAGTAGTATTATTGAATTAAGTAGAAAACATTGTAGGGAAAGGAGAAGTAGCTCATTAATAACAAGTTCTCCTTTTGCCACATTCTTTTAAAAGTTGTCTGCTGCGAAAGCATCAAAATGTGTCTGCATGTGAAAAAGGGTTAAATCAGGTTAACCTTTGACCTTAAATGATGTATTTTACCTCACCTGTGCACGAACTGCTCAACTTGTGAGCTATTGTAATCACATTTCATCCAGGCTACATTTTGCATCAGATCTTTATGAAAGTTAATCAGAACATTCATTTTCATAAATTCTTGGACAAGTTCGAAACTGTGCCATATGATGTCAAAAACTAGGTCACTAGGTCAAATTGAATGAAAATCTTGTTAAAACTAGCGAGGCCACATTTTTACCTTGAGCATGTTGAAACTTTATCAGAATGTTTGTCTTGATGATATGGGTGAAATTGAAGGAAAATCTTGTTAACACTGGAGGCCGCAATTTTTGCTTGTCTTTCTGATATGTAGGTCAAGTTTGAATATGGGTCATATTGGGTCAGAAACTAGATCACGAGGCCAAATTGATGGGAAATCTTGTTAACACAGTAGAAGCCGCATATTATGCTTCAGCAGCTAAACATTTGGTCAGAATGTTTATCTAAATGATATCTAGGCCAAGGTTGAATATGGGTTATGCAAGGTCACTAGGCCAAATTGAAGGAAAATCTTGTTAACACTCAGGATACCGCAATTTTAGCTTCAGCAGCTTGAAATGTTGTCAGAATGTTAACTTTGTCTGAATGTTTTCAAGTTAAGTTCAAATATGGGTCAAATTGGGTCAGAAACTAGGTCAGTAGGCCAAATTGAAGGGAAATCTTGTTAACACTCTGGATGCTGCATTTTTAACTTTATCATTTTAAAATCTTATTAGAATGTTTGTCTTGATGATAAATAGGTCAAGTTCGAATACTGGTCAGAAACTTGGGTCACCTAAGCCCAAATTGAAGGGAAATCTTGTTAACACTGTAGCAGCCGCATCTTTGCTTCAGCATCTTCAAATTTGGTCAGAATGTTTGTCTTAATAATATCTAGGCTAAGTTCAAATATGGGTTATATTGTGTTAAAAACTAGGTCACTAGGCCAAATTGAAGGAAAATAGTGTTAAAACTCCAGAGGCAACATTATTATTTGAGCAAGTTGAAACTTTGTCAGAATGTTTGTCTTGATGATATCTAGTCCATGTTCGAATATGGGTCATATCGGTTAAAAAAAAAAAAAAAAATAGGTCATTAGGCCAAATGAAGGAAAATCTTGTCAACACTCTGGAGGTTGCATTTTGATACTTTGTCAGAATAATTGTCTTGATGTGTTTTGCATTAGAAATCACACTGCTTAATTCAGGTGAGCAATCTAAGGTCATCATGGCCCTCTTGTTTATTCAAATACCCTTTGAGGAGGAAAGTTAAGGATTTCCTTTTTTTTTTTTACCACAATGTTTCGTAAAATGTGTCATCTGTATCAGTGAAGGGATAAATACACACAGTTATAATTGAATAATAATGCAAGAGTTAAAGCTAGGGTATTGTATGCTTATAACTTGTATGATTTTATATAGCTATTATTGGAAAACTGTTTAAAGTCTTATATTACAAAAACTTCTGTAAATAGATTTCTCTCCGCTTAATCCCTTTCTGAATAGACTCTCATTTTCATCTATATAACAATTTGTTTTGATACATCAACACACTTTTTAAGTCTGACATTTATAGATTAGTTTAAGTTTTAATTATCTTTAATGAAAGTAAAATTAAAACAATTTACCCTTTCCCATGTTAAGTCTAATACGACAAATATACAGCAGATGACGGGAAAATTATCTTGACAAAAATATAGAAAATCACTATAAATGAAAGCTTAACCCTTGCCCACATACAACAAATCTGCAGCAGACTACTTTGAAAACAGATTGGCAAAATTATGGGAAATCTCTATAAATAAAGGTAAAATTAATGAAAAAAGTTAAAACATAATGTGGCAAAAAGAGAAATTGCTCAAAACGAGCAATTTCTCCTTTTGTCACAGTGTTTTTAAAAATCGTCTGCATCAGAGGCGTCAAAAAGCGTCTGTATGAGGGAAATGGTTAATTATTGGATAAAATGTGAAAACGTGGCAAAAGGAGAAATTGCTCATCATGAGAATTTGCAGCCTGAGTACAGTGGGAGAAGGTTCTGTAGATGACACTGGTTTGAAAAAAACAGGATACACATTATGAGCCATCTCGCGAGAAAACCAACATTATGGACTCTGCGTAATGTATCGACCCGGATCAGCCTAAAAGCATGCCGCGCAGGCTAACCCGGGCAGACACTGTTCGCCTCCTGTGGATTTTCTGTTTCAGGAATCATTACTCTATGATCCCCTGCACGGACTGCGCAGGCTGATCTGGGTCGATACATTACGCAGAGGTCATAATGTTTTTTTTTATTGCTGGACGGCTCATATGTTAGAGATGGACTGGTATTGATAATATAACAAAAATAGGGTGTTAAACTCCAATCAATCAACATAACCTGCAAGATTGCCTGCTCATCAAATGGACTGAGATCAGTCATGAAGAATCTGATAAATATTATCTAAAAATAAAAAAGGTAAAAATCGTGATCACTGAGCAATATTTCAGATTCAAATTATTAATTCGTCCAATGCAGATCTGAGATATGGAGAATTGTTTTAACCCTTTCCCACATATGGAAAATCCGAAACATATATACACCATTGAAAAGTAACCTGTCCAAAAGTATGGAAAATCTCCATAAAATTTGGAAGGGTAAGTATTTAATAGAGTTGAAAAGAGTGTGACAAAAAGGAGAAATCGCTCATCATAAGTAATTTCTTCTTTTGCCATAATGTTTTCAATTTATTCAAGTTATGTCTCGTACTGGTGTGAGAAAGCCACCCCTGTGAAATGAATAATTACTGTTCATGAACAGTTCTTGTATAATTCATGCAAAGTTCAGGTACCTGGTTCATGAACAGTTCATGGGATGTATATGAAGATAAAATGGCACAAATTCTTAAAAAGTTCTTAAATATGTAGTTCTTGAACAGGTCATGAACAGTTCATGACACATTCAGGAAACATTGTCATTAAAAAGTTCATGAATTGTTCAAGAACTGAAAATTCATGAAATATTCTTAATTTTCTTTTAAAACATGAACTGTTCAAGAACTTTTTCCAGTGCAAATTCATTGTGCCATTTTCTCTTCATGGATTGTTCATGAACGGTTCAAGAACTATCGCAACTACAGTTCATGAACAGTTCAAGAACTACTGTTTATGAACAGTTCATGAACAGTTCATGTGCAATTGGTTGGTAACCAGTGTATGAAATAGTCTGGGTGGACCTAAGAACCAGATTTTGTACAGAAGAAAATACAGAAAGCCTGTGCAGATTATGTACAGAAAATATTCTGGTTCATTGAAACATAGTTGAACCAGAATTTTTTATATTTGTATATTTCAAATTCAAGTTCAGTTCCAGTGGTATTTTTGGTTATTCTACTGGTATTCCAGTAACATAGCAGGTAACAATGAAATTTCACTGGAATTGCATTAATGTTTTTTACTAGGGCCTTTACTTTTGACAAGAAGATTTCAAAAGTTTTCACTATAATACATTTATAAGAACTTCTTTGGTTCTAGAAGTGTTCTAGAAGTGATCTATAAATGTTCTTATTTCTCTATTCAGAACGGTAGTTTAAGAGATTCACACTGAATTAAAAAGTCATTGTAATTTAATTAAATATCATTTTAAAATCAGTGATATATGTATATTAAATTTACTATTCAAGAACAGAATAAGAACTTATAGGGTTCATTAAAAGTACTTGAATTACACTTGACAGATGTTTATGAACTTGTTAAGAATTTGCCATGTTCTTCTTCAGTTCTTGAACAGTTCACAAACAAGTTTGGCTTACTGTTCATGAACTAAAGTTCTTGAACTGTGATTAAAAACTATTTAATGGCAGTTCATGAACAGTTCATAATTTCAAGAACAACATTTCACAGGGGTCTAAGGAAACACATAAGTAGGTTTACTGGACGCCGTGATATAACCGAAAAATTGTTGAAAATAATTAATTATCCTGACACCAGCCAGCCAGTAATAATGCTGACTGACTTGCTGGTGCAAGGATAAATGGACTTGTATTACTGGTAACTTAATTACCCAGGAAATGCCTTGATATAACTGAACAATTGTTGAAAGTGGTGCTAAACACAATGCAAACACATCCCTTTTCACAATGTTTTTATAAGTCATCTGCTGCAGAGGCATCAGAAAGTTTCTGTATGAGGGAAAGGGTTGAAGTCAATTGTAAAGATGGAAAAGGGGCCAATTAATAGACAGATAGGGGTTAAGAGATTAAAACATTTTATGCTCCTTAATGTAAGCTTAAAAGTTTCATATTTATAATCAATTGGGAAGCGTGAAAAGTGCTTAAGTTACATAAAAAGAAATTTAAATTCTATATGCCTTTTTACAGCTGCAAAGTTGTTATACATCTTGTGTGAGAGTGTTATCGCAGATTAGACCCTTTCTCAAAATATAGACTGTGACATTTGGATGCATTTACTGCAGACATTTTGAAAACATCGTCTCAAAAGGAGAAATTGCTTGTAAACTGATCATAATTTTCATTTTGTCATGCACTTAACGTTTTCCAAATCCTTTAAAAAGTTAGCTTTTCATTTCTAGAAATAATTTTGCAATGTTTTTGCTGAAATATTTTCAAAGTCGTCTGCTGCTGATTTGCTGTATGTGGGGGTAGGGTAAACCCTTTCCCACATAGACAATTCTGCAGCAGACGACTTTGAACGTATTTTGTCAAAACATAGAAAATCTCTATAATTAAATGGATAACCTATGACAAAAAGTGGAAAACATTGTGACAAAAGGAGAAATTGCACGTTCTGTGCAATTTCTTCTTTTGTCACTATGTTTTCAAAAGACGTCTGCTGCAGAGGCGTCGGAAAGCGTCTATATGAGGGAAAGGGTTAAACATATCTCTTTTCTTCTTTGTTACACTACTCTAGCTAAATTTGTATGGACCGATAATATCTTGACATCATATTAGCAATTTCACACACATTCAGTTTAATGTTTTAACCCTTTACCTCCTGCAGATGTATATTGATGCGTCTTTAACGGATGACTTTTGTAAACATTTTACCAATTTTCCCTTTTTCCACATTGTTCACAAATCTCTTTTCTAACTATAATTTCATTTATAGATAATTTCTTTGTTTTTCGATAAATGTCATCTGCTGCAGATTTGTTGTACTTGGAAAAGGGTGAAAGAGGGGTGTCATATTAAAGTGTCTTGAAATAGTTCGGGTTGAAACAATTAAATTTGCTACAATCGCAATTTGTTTTCAATGACTTGTCTTAAGTTCAATCTGACCCTGTTGTAACAGGCAACCTTTGAAGCTGACTGACTAACAGCAGATGCCTTTCAAAACTCCGTGAAAAAAGGAGAATCAAATTATGATGAGCAACTTCTCTTTTAACCACAATGTTGTACAAATTATCTGATGCAGCAGAATACAAAAAGTCATCTGTATCAACTAAAAGGTTAACACTTTCCCTCATATAGACGCTTTCTGACGCCTCTGCAGCAGACAGCTTTTTGAAAACATAGTGACAAATGAAGAAATTGCACAAAACATGCAATTTCTCCTTTTGCCCAATGTTTTCCACTTTTAGTCATAGGTTATCCATTCAATTATAGAGATTTTCTAGTTTTTGACAAAATAAGTTCAAAGTCGTCTGCTGCAAAATTGTCGTATGAGGGAAAGGGTTAACAATGTATGTCTGAAAGGTAGGAAAATCGGAAGTGTGGATTTCAAAAAGAAATGCATGTGACATGTGTCGAACATGTTTGCAACATTTTATCATGACAACGCTATTCATGTGTTGCTACGCTGGCAAAGTGTACAAGTCAAGACAGATTAAAAGTATGCAAGTTATGTTTTTGTCGATTTGAAGAAAACAGAATATAGGTCACCGAAACTGATTCATGTAACGTACGCCCATGATTTATATATATACAGTGACTCTTTACTTTTGTCGTCTGATGATTATCAGCTTTTTGAAACAGTGTTCATAATCCTCCCTTCCTTACATACAAGCAATCTGCGGCATATGCAGTATTTCCTTTTGCCACACTGTTTTTCAAAAGGCATCTACTTCATAAGTATCAAAAAGTGTCTGTATGTGGGAATAGGCTAAAAGAGAGGAGAATGTAATTGTTTATTGTGTTTTCTTTGTGACGATTTTCTTATCAATTGTAACCTATAACATTAAACTTTTCATTCTGTGCTCTGGAGTTGACCCTTTCCCCCCATACAACAAATCTACAGCAGACCACTTTGAAAACGTTAACGCTAAAATATGGAAAATCTCCGTAAATTAAAGTACAATTAATGAATTAGAGTTGATAACATTGTGGCATAAGGAGAAATTGCTGAGATCATTATCAGCAATTATTGCTTATTATGAGCAATTTCCCCTTTTGCCATAATGTTTTCGAAAGTCGTCTGCTGTAGAAACGCCAGAAAGCGTATGTGGGAAAGGGTTAAACGAAAGTATAGAGAATTAACACAGTTGAACACATTAATTGTGACAAGAGGAGAACTTGCTCATTATGTGTTTGATGCATTATATAAGGCATCAGAAAGTGACTATGTTAGTTGGTACAGGATTCATTCCTTCTTTTGCCACTATGTTTACAACTCTATTCAACTTTCATTCGCTGAGAATTGAAACAATTTTAAAGTTGTGCAGATTTGTTTGATGTGGGAATGGATCAGGGTTAAAATTCTTCTTTTCTCTAATTTTTAAAGAATTTTGATGTGTGTTATAGTGGTATTAAGCGAAAGTATGTTTTGGAAGCATACATTATAGATTTATCATTTTCCCACATTAACCCTTTCCCTCATACAACAATTCTGCAGCAGACGACTTTGAACGTATTTTGTCAAAACATAGAAAATCTCCATAATTGAATGGATAATCTATGACAAAAAGTGGAAAACATAGTGGCAAAAGGAGAAATTGCACGTTTTGTGCAATTTCTTCTTTTGTCACTATGTTTTCAAAAAGCCGTCTCCTGCAGAGGCGTCAGAAAGCGTCTATATGAGGGAAAGGGTTAAGACAATTTTTGTCATATCTTTAGCCGACAAGTTTGGAAATATTGTGGCAAAAGGAGAAATTGCTTGTCTTCCCCTTTCGTCACAATATTGTCATATATTCGATTAACGTACTGTTATTAATTTTTCCAAATTATTTCTTCAATAACTTCAATTTAAGTTGTGTGCTGTAATGCATTCTTTTTTTAGCTAATAGTTAAAATTGATCAAGAGTCTTTCAAGCCCAGTCTACCCAAGGTTAATGAACATCTTGCTCCCAAATTTAAGCCAGCAGGCATAATGTTCAAGGACTGGATTCTTGTACGTATGAGGATAAAATGTCCTGCAGGCTTTCTAAATTCTGAAGAAGAAAAAAAACACACAGAAAAGTACAAAGACATGGATGATATAATGAATAAATGTATTTCATAACTGCTGTAGCTATCACCAGTGTAGTAATAAAGATACAGTAATTACGCTTTAACCCTTTCCCACATACGAGCAGCAGACAGAATTTAAAATGTCTTGGCGAAAAACTGAAAATGAAAGAAGAAGAATTTAAAAGCGTTGAAAACATTCGGTTGTTGCAATAGAAAAAATTGCTCATCATGAACAACATTTTCGAAAGGTGTCTGCTGCTGGGGCGTCAATGTGCGTCTTTATGAGATAAAGGGTTAATAAACCTGAATTCACAAAACCCAAATAAAATTCTGATTTTTGGCACATCTCCAATCCTCCATATATTTTTCCACCCCACAATACATAGCTAGCCTGCACCTCGCTCTTCACTAATTATACAAAATATTGAAGAAGAGGCTCAATTTTCAGATTTCATTGGAATGCAGATTACCATTCCTTTATCTGAATGGAACAAATTCAATATTTCACTCAATATAAAAGCGGATGACAATAAATTAACAATGATTCTAGAAAAACCATAAATGACTATTAATCCCCATTTACAAAAAGATCAAATTTCGCCATTTATGTAGAGATTTTTTATTAAACTGTATGCACAAATCCAGCCAAGAGATCATGAAGCTGTCTGCTAGGGTTAAAGCCAATCATGAAGGTGTTTGTTTGGCAAGGTATATTGATAATAATGGCATAGCAAGCCACTTGTATCAGTCTCTTGATCCTTTCATATTCTTGGTTTTGATGATCCCCAACTTTTTCCATCTCCAAAACACTGAGCAGCCGACTTATCAATTGTTTCAATTCTGCTGCAGACATTATTCACTTTCACTGAACCTTTGTGGGCATATTATAACCATTTGTGCACATTTGCTGTTTGATGTGTAACTATTTTATCGAAACAAAATTGAAAGATTTTTTTATTTAACACTTTTCTACATTCATACTCATTTTGAGGCTTCTGCAGCAGACAACTTTTAAAAACATTGTGACAACCTGCTCATTTAATAAGAACTCATTGGAACTCTATTCAATAACTATACTTTTATTTGTCGAGATTCTCTATATATAGTTTTTGCCTTGAATTAAGTTTTCAAAGTTGTCTTGAAACATTCTTTGTGACATTTGACAAAAGTCACTGTGACAATCATTAATTTGTGTCTTCCACCAATGGGCTATTATTATAGTCTTATGTGGAAAAAGCAGCCAGTGGAAGGTCTGTTTTGTTACTAAGAATAACTACTTAACCCTTTCCATCATACGATAATTCTGCAGCAGACGACTTTGAACATATTTTGTAAAAAAATAGAAAATCTCTGCAATTGAATGGATATATAACCTTATAAATTACTAAAAGTGGAAAACATTGTGGCAAAAGGAGAAATTGCTCGTTTTGAGCAATTTCTTCTTTTGTCACTATGTTTTCAAAAAGCCGTCTGCTGCAGAGCCGTCAGAAAGCGTCGGGGTTAAATGACTGAGAATGCCAGGAAACACATGGGTAGGTGTCACTGGCTCAGCTGTTATGTCACTGAGTTTTGTTTAAAAACGGTGTTATTTACACCAATCAATCAAAGTTGTCTGCTGCAGGTTTATTGTATGTTAGAAAGGGTTAATTTGTGTACGAGTTGATAAATCTGTAACCATTGAAGAAGGATTATTACAGGTAAGTCTGGCTTCCACTTACTAAATTGGTACAGCCAGTACTTGACATTTCTACAGCTGAGCCAGCTCTTCAAGAACATTGTTTGAGAATAGAACTTTCAAAGTTTAACCCTTGCCCACTCATAAAGCAAATGCTACAGAGACGTTGGAGCGCGTCTATACGTGGAAAAGGGTTAAACCTTGGCCACACATAAAGCAAATCTGCAGCAGACAACTTTGAAAACACCAAAGCAAAAATGGGATTGATTGATTGATTGGGGTTTAACGCCGTTTCCAACAATTTCTCAGTTATATCACGGCGGCCAGTTCACCTACTCATGCATTTCCTGGTTTTCTCACACCAGTACTCAACACAACAATCTTCCCAAGCAACCAGCTGCTTTTCCACATAGACTTAGCCCATTGGTGGAAGACGAATGACGCATGTCACATTGACTTTTGTCAATCCTCGGAAAGAAAGTTGGCCGAGCCGGGATTCGAACTCACAACCCCTGGATTGACAGCCCGCGTCACTACCGACTGAGCTACCGGGGCTCGGCACAAAAATGGGAGAAATCTCCATTAAATTATAGGGTTAAGTTTTCAATAAATTTGGAAACATACTGGTGAAGGAGTAAGCATCTGAATGTCAGAAAAAGTTAACCCTTTCCCACGTATTTTGACACATTATTCAGCACTTGACATTTGAAAATATTTTGGAATAAGGAGAAATTACTCAAAACGAACAGCATATAGATAAGATTGAAGAACATGCAATGTATGCATGCCCTTTGACTAGAGGTCAGGTTGCAGGAACCTACATACTACATACTGACCCGGCTCCCTGTAAGATTTGATTTTGACAGCCAAGGTGGTGTACCCAAATGGGCAAGGCACAGTTCTTACTGGCTAACTTAATAAATAGTACTTGTTTGTCATCAAGGAATCACGGAAAATAGTACTTGTGATATAACTAAGGCATTGTTGAAAACAGATTTAACCCTTTTCCACTAACATATGCATGTTTACCCTTCTGCAGCAGACGGCTTTTGCCACATTATGTTTTCAACTCTATTTGATAATTTTACTACTCAGTGTTATAGATATTTTCCATTATTTTGCCTAAAAGATTTCCAAGTCGTCTGCTGCAGATTCATTGTATGTGGGAAAGGCTTAAAACCCAATAAAGAAGTTATATCAGAATTCAAACTGGAGACCTTTAGAACAAGAGCACAGGACTATATAATTATCAGCAACTGAGTTTCTTTACAACGTTTTAGAAAAGTTATATGTTAATTAATAGTCATTTTGCATGTCGAAAACTGAAAATTTTAAATCGGGGAGTCCAAAGAAAAAAATGCTTATCAGAAAGGGGATCTAACATAGTTTAAAACTGATTACATTTCTCTGCGTGGAGAAGTGTGTTTACAATTGAAAGGTTTGATAATTTCACTTGCTATAATTATTGGAGTTAAATTTACAAAATTTAGGACTAAGTACTCAATCTGCTGAGCTATTGAATTTTTCAAATGAAATGTCGCTTTCTCCATTTACAGAGCTTTTATAACTGTTATTCTTTTCTTCCGATAATTTAACAGGGAAAAAAATCTTTTTGAATTATTACTGTTAATTAGCTAAGTAAAGATTTGTTGAAGACAGTTTACTTTTGTATTATTATAAGATAAATAGGTATTTTTTTAAAATGGTTTCCTTTGCTGTTTTTGAAACCCTTTCTTCTATTAGTGACTTTGAACCCATCTAAAATACTATATAAATATATAGTTTAGCCGTGCTCCAGCAAAACAAACCCTAGCCTATTTACTCTTTTCAACACCACAATAAATAATTGCAGCAGACGGCTTTGAAAACATTCGGGCAAAAATATGGAAAATCATTTTAAATGAGAATATGATTATTGACTGAAGTTGAAATCATTGTGGCAAAAGTAGAAATTGCTTATTATTAGCAATTTTTCCTTTAACCACAATGTTTTCAAAAGTCGTCAGATTAAGATGCATCAAAATGCGTCTGCAAGTTTGAAAGGGTGAACTCTTTCCCTCATACAATAATTCTGCAACAGACGACTTTGAATATATTTTGTCAAAAAATAGAATATCTCTATAATGGAATGGATAACCTATGATTTAAAATGGAAAACATTGTGGCAAATGAAGAAATTGCTCGTTTTGAGCAATTTCTTCTTTTGTCACTATGTTTTCAAAAAGCCGTCTGCTGCAGAGGCGTCAGAAAGCGTCTATATGAGGGAAAGGGTTAACATGCACATTCATTCTATCTGATCCTAATTAACCTTTGCCCCCTATAGACACATTTTGACACCTCTGCAGCTGACGACTTTAGAATACATTTTGACAAAAGGGGAAATTGCTCAAAACAAGCAATTTTTCCATCTGCCACAATGTTTTCAACTTTTCTCAGTAATTATACCTACAATTATAGAGATGTTCCATGTTTTTAAGTAGAGATTTACAAAATCGTATATGCCATAGATTTGCTGTATGTGGGAAAGGGTTAACAAATGTTTGTATTAGAAGTAATTTGAAATCCTTTGTTACTATCGGCAGTGGCAGCGAGGTTCCAATTCACAATGCGTAGATATGCAGGTTGATTTGCATCTGCAGCGGTCGCCAATGTATTACGGTTGGTTTTTGTTGTCACGCAATGATCAAAAACTCCTTTTTCCCTTAACTCTTTCCCACTTGCAGACACATTTCGACACACCTTCAGCAGATGACTTCTGAAAACAAAGTGGCAAATGGAGAAATTGCTCATAATGAGCAATTTCTCCATTTGCCACAATGTTTTCAACTCTATTCAATAACTCTTTATAACAATTTTTTGAGATTTCCATACTTTGGAAAGGGTTCAACCCGTTTTCAAAAGTTGTCTCCTGCAGATGCATCAAAATATGTTTGCATGTTTGAAATGGTTTAAAATGTATAAAGTTAGACTCATGCAGAGATTTGTTAACAATTCACAATCAGTATGATAGATTAACTCTTACACTTATAGATGTCTTTTGATGCAACTGCAGCACACAACGTTTAAAAACATCATGTGACAAAAGATGATATTATTCATGATGAGCAATTTTTACTTTTGCCACATTGTTTTCAAATTCATCTTATGATAACAATTTAATTTATTTAGTTGTCGCTTAATTTTGTGTACATAATTTTTTAAAGTCATTGGTCGGCTGCATATTTGTTGTACGCGGGAAAGGGTTAAATTTCCTGGTTAAATATCTCCATGGCAATCAACATTTCCGGGACTATTTTATCTTGTTTCCTCATCCTTACAAAGTTTACAAAATTAATTATAGTGAATTTAAATTGATAATTAATTGGTTTTTGCTTATTAACTGTTGCTTTTCCAGATTTCCAGTTCTTCTCCTGCAATTGGTTGTTTAATTTGTTGAACATTTCTAATTGATTTAAAATTGATTTAAAATCTAACTCTCTGTTCTGATCAGTGCATTAAACACTTTTCCCGAAAAATACAACAAATCTGCAGCAGACGACATCTCGGCAAAAATATGGAAAATGCTTATAATTAACCCTTTCCCTCATATAGGCGCTTTCTAAGGCCTCTGCAGCAGACGGATTTTTGAAAACGTGGCAACAAAAGAGGAAATTGATCAGAAAGAGCAATTTCTCCAAAATTTGTCACCATATTTTCAACTCGATTCAATAATTGTACTCTCATTTAAAGGGAGTTTCGAATGTTTTCGGGTATATTTTTTCAAAGTCGTCTGCTGCATAATTGTTGTATGTTGGAAGGGGTTAAATGAAATAGATATGAAAACATTTATGATGGCAAAAAGAGAAAATGATCATCATGAGCAATTTCTACTTTTGCCTTTAAAAATATTTTCAAAATATTTTCAAAATATTTTAGAAATGTTTTCTCACAGTGGTATACTGGAGACTTGGGATGTCTCTGCAGCAGAATATGGATGATGATACAAAAGTTAATTAATTTGTTTAGCACTTTCCCATCCGCAGCAGACATCTTTTCAAGACATTGTGAAGAAAAGCAGAAATAGCTAATAAATAGACTTCGCCATTAATTGTCTGTATGGAAAATAAGCTTCGAATTGTATGTATGTCACAATTTATTTATTTCTAACTTTTTAAAAGCAGGCAACTCAAAATATTATATCAAGTTAACCCTTTCCCTCATATAGACGCTTTCTGAAGCCTCTGCAGCAGACGGCATTTTGAAAACATGATAAGTGACAAAAGACAAAATTGCTCAATTCAATTGTAGAGATTTTCCATTTTTTTTACAAAATATGTTTAAAGTATGCTACAGAATTGTTGTATGATGGAAAGGGTTAATCTTTAAAAAAAAAAAAATAATGTACCACAATTCTACAGCAGATGAATTTGATAAAAATGTAGACAAAATATGGAAAAATTCTAAATGAGAATGCAGGCGTCTATTGAAAAGACTTGAAATGAGCAATTCAATCTCTCTTGACCACGAAACTTTTAAAAGTCGTCGGCTGCAGATGTGTCAAGATGTGTTTGCATGTGGGAAATGATTAAATCTGCCTCGTAAAGCTTCATTAGAAACCTTTTTTTGTCTCCTATAAATTAATTGGAAAACAAACTTTAACCCTTTCCCTCATATAGACGCTTTCTGACGTCCCCTGCAGCAGACGGCTTTTGGAAAACATAGTGACAAAATGAAGAAATTGCTCAAAACGAGCAATTTCTCCTTTTGCCACAATGTTTTCCACTTTTCGTCATAGGTCATCCATTTAATTTGAGAGATTTTTCATTTTTTGACAAAATATGTTCTAAGTCGTCTGCTGCAGAATTGTCGTATGAGGGAAAGGGTTTTAACTCCGGGCTAACTCATTTCGAGGAATATATTGGTTTCTGAAGTATTTCATTGCCTAATGATGACACAAACTGGAGCATCAATTGGATTAAAAAACATTGGCACTTGTAGAACTACAAAATATAACACTGATTTGTTTTGAGGCAGAATTAATTGAGTGAGAACATTTTCAAAAACAAATATAATCTTTAACCCTTTCCCTCATATAGACATTTTCTGACGCATCTGCAGCAGACGGATTTATGAAAACATTGTGGCAAAAGGAGAAATTGCTCAAAACGAGCAATTTCTCCAATTGCCACAATGCTTTCAACCTTTTGGAGTAATAATACTTTCATTTATTGTGATTTTTAGGAATCCGCTGTGGTCGAGTGGATAGCGTCGGGGATTTTGAAACCGGGAGTCCAGGGTTCGATCCCCATTGACACGGCACTACAGTCATGGTGGAGTGCCCTTGGGCAAGGCACATTTTCTAGCCTAGTACGGGTTTGTTTACCCAGGGATCATGAATAAGTGAACTGTTATCATGATATAACTGAAATAATGTTGAAAGCGGCGTATTTAAACACAAATAAATAAATTATAGTGATTTTCCGGGTTTTTGCTTACATGCATATAAAGTCGTCTGCAGCAGGTTTGTTGTATGTGGTAAGGGTTAACCCTATCCCACATTGAAAATAGCCAGTAGAGCGCCCATATCCCTGACACGACCTCTTTGGGGGAGGGCATGCAGTCGTTGTGTTAAACTTGTTTTCTTTCCTGTGGATTAACATGCAGATAAAGTATGTTTATCTGTGTTTTTTGTCTGTTGAGCTATCAGGAAACCATAGCTGAGCTACATCAATATAGATATAGCCACTTAAACACCCTTTGTCCCCCCCCCCCCCCCCCCCCCCGCTCCTATAACTGGTGTGAAATAGATGCTTCCGATACTGGATAATTATCTCTTCTTAACCCTTTCCCTCATACGACAATTCTGCAGCAGACGACTTTGAACATATTTTGTCAAAACATAGAAAATCTCTATAATTGAATGGATAATCTATGACTAAAAAGTGGAAAACATTGTGTCAAAAGGAGAAATTGCACGTTTTGTGCAATTTCTTCTTTTGTCACTATGTTTTTAAAAAGCCGTCTTCTGCAGAGGCGTCAGAACGCGTCTATATGAGGGAAAGGGTTAAATTTTGATGCATCTGCAGAAATTCACAGGTCATCATGAGCAATTTATTGATCAACATTATATCATTAGCTTCTTTAAACCTTTCCCACAATATAGACACTTTCTGACGCCTCTGCCGCAGACGACTTTTGAAAACATTGTCACAAATGGATAAATTGCTCAATTTATCCATTTGCCACAATATTTTCATCTCCATTTAATATTTATACTTCGCTTTATAGTGATTATCCTAATATATGTGGGTATGGTGTATTCAAAGTTTCTTAAATTCTGATGCATCTGTAGCAGAATTGACTTTTGTAAATACTGTGGCAAATGAAGAAATTAGTCATGTTCTTTAATGACATGCTTTGCCTGTAAGAATTCTTTGTATGTCAAGTACAAATGTCAGTGTTATAAATGTAACAATCCGTTTTATTTTGAGCGATTTTACATATATTTGCCGCAATGTTTTAGAAGTCGGCAGGCTGCTGTAGATTTGTTGTATTTGGGAATTTAGGGTTAAATTACCACCAGCAATCTTGAGTGCATCCGTGTTAGGTAGTGAAATCGGCAGCTGACAGTCAAAGGGAAATAACCATGTAGATATAATATACACCCAGCAAATCCATGCTTTGTAATTTTCACTCAAATGCTCCAGAATTTTTAACCCTTTCCCTCATACGACAATTTTGCAGCAGATGACTTTGAACGTATTTTGTCAAAACATAGAAAATCTCCATAATTGAATGGATATTATAACCTTTGAGAAAAAGTGGAAAACATTGTGGCAAAAGGAGAAATTGCACGTTTTGTGCAATTTCTTCTTTTGTCACTATGTTTTCAAAACGCCGTCTGCTGCAGAGGCGTCAGAAAGCGTCTATATGAGGGAAAGGGTTAAATAATACCATTTTTCGAAGTTGCCAGTTATGTAACAGATTAAGAGTTCTTGCATTATAATTAATTTAACCCTTTCCCGCATACAGCTAAATTTTGATGCATCTGGAGCAGACAACTTTTGAACACATTGGCAAAAGTAGAAATAAAAAACAATATTTCTCCTTTTGTCATAACGCTTTATACTCACAATGCATTTATAATTATTTTGCTTTCATTACTTGAGATTTTTCCACATTTTTGCTAGGTTGTTTTCCAAATCAACTTGCTGCAGACTTTTTGAAAACGTCTTAGCATAGATAAAGAAAATTGCTTATAATAAGATTTTAAAAAAATATTGTGGTAAATGGATGAATTGCTTATGATGATCATTCTCAGATTTATTACAATGTTTTCAAAAATTGTTTTCTGCCAATATACCTTAAACCTTTCCCTCATATAGACACTTTCTGACGCCTCTGCAGCAGACGGCTTTTTGGAAACATAGTGACAAAAGAAGAAATTGCACAAAATGTGCAATTTCTCCTTTTGCCACAATGTTTTCCACTTTTTGTCATAGGTTATCCATTCAATTATAGAGATTTTCTATGTTTTGACAAAATACTTTCAAAGTCTGCTACAGAAGTGTCGTATGAGGGAAAGGGTTAAAATATGTCTGCAGGTGGGAAAGGGTAAACAAAACAAAAAACCGAATAGATGCAATGTGTATTGGTCTGTCTGCAAATAGCGATGAAATTATGGCGATAAGAAATTACATGGGCCAGCGTATAAATTGAAATCTCATGTGGTACCTTCTACTTATCGGAAGATTGTTGCATTTAGAAACAAATTTCACTTTTCATCTGGCGATAAGATCTGAACATTGAAAGAATGCGTTTTTCATGCAACGCGGGCAGATTATTATGGCAGAATAAATGGTCTTATAATTGATTGTTTTCCACATCGGAAAAATTCTAAAGATTGTATCAGTTTGAAAAAAACAGGGAACCAGTCTGGGTACCATGTAAGAATTTGTTGTTTAAATAAACGTTTCCCTGTTTAACCCTTCCCACCTGCAGACACATTTGCACGCATTTTCAGTAGTCATCTTTTGAAAACATTGAAAAAAAAGGAGAAATGAGCTACAATATTTCCTATTATATTTGATATGATTCTTTCAGTGATTTTCCATTGTTTTGCCTAGATGTTATCAAAGTGGTTTATTTAAATTTAACTCTTTCCCACATACAACAAATCTGCTGGTGCCTTTAAAACACTGAAATCTCTGTAAATAAAAGTATAATTATGTTTAAAAGCCTCGAGCAAGTTCTCCTTTTGTCACATGTTTTCAAAAGTCATCTGCTGCAGAGGTGTCAGAAAGCTTATATTTATGGGAAAGGGTTAAATGCAACATTTTTATATATCAAAGAACATTATAAATAGCGGGCCCAAAGGGTATTTTCATTATGAAATAAAAAGAGAAAACCTGTAAGGATTTAATGAGTATAATATTATAATATCATGTAACAGATATGCCCCTCCCACTTTGTGACCTAAGTTCAACTAAAAATAACAGTTTTTAGAATTTAACCGATTACATCAATAAGAAATAGTCAACCTGTGAGTCGATCTCATTACACTGGAATATTGATGTATTTAAGTCTCCAACTCTTCCTAATTCAAAACAAGTTTTCAGTTTATATCTTCCCTCATATATACAGACCCACTTTGACGCTTCTGCAGCAGAGGATATTTGGAAACATTGTGGTCAAAGGAGAAATTGCTCGATCATTAATTGAGCAATTTTTCTTTTGCATCAAAGTTTTCAACCGTATGCAATAATGATATTTATGTACTTTCATTTATGGAGATTTTACAAATCTTTGTCTACATAATTTCAGAGTCATCTGCTGCAGATTTGTTATAATTTCTGTGGTAAGGGGTAATGGAACTTACATTTCCAATATGCAACAGGCAATTTTGAAACATTGAGGCAAAAATAACTAAATTCTCTTATTATCTCACATTGAGCAATATCTCTTTTTCTCACCATGTTTTCAAAAGTCTTCTGCTGCAGATGCATTAAAAAACATCTACAAGTGGAAAAGCAATAAGGGAATGTCTAATTTACCTGTTACTGAAATAACCTATAAATTGATCCCATGTTTAACCCTTAAATTTCCAATAACAATAAAACTCGCACAGACAGCTTCGAAAAACATCAAGAAAAAAATGTAAGTATAATTGTTAAAAAAGAGTTGATACATTGTTGCAAATGAGAAATAGCTCCAAATGTGCAATTTCTCCATTGTCCACAATGTTTTCAAATGTATTAACCCTTTCCCTCATATAGACGCCTCTGCAGCAGACGGCTTTTTGAAAACATAGTGACAAAAGAAGAAATTGCTCAAAACAAGCAATTTCTCCTTTTGCCACAATGTTTGCCACTTTTAGTCATAGGTTATCCATTCAGTTATAGAGATTTTCTATCTTTTGACAAAATGTGTTGAAAGTCGTCTGCTGCAGAATTGTAGTATGAGGGAAAGGGTTAAATAATTTTATAATGATATATTCATTTACAGTAAGCTTAGGCATGCCCTTCAATTGTATATGAGAATAGGTTAACAAGTTCTAATAGATCACACAGAATGCCAATAATTGATTACAAAAGACACCTAAGGAGGAAATGCTTGACTTGACTTGCAAATCTTCCCTATTTATCTCATTAACCCTTCCCTTTTCAGATAATATATCTATTTTTAACTTGATTTGTTTATTATATTTTACTCTCCCAAATAAATTGAAAGTGGAAGCTTAAATGAAAAGATATATATATATATATACTGGTCCATGATTTAACCCTTTCCCTCTTATAGACGATTTTCAACGCCACTGCAGCAGACAGCTGTTTGAAAACATGGCGACAAAATAAGAAATTGCTCAAAACAAGCAATTTCTCCTTCTGTCAACCTGTTTTCAATCCTATCTAATCATTAATATACTTTCATTTAACCCTTTCCCTCATATAGACGCTTTTTGACGCCTCTGCAGCAGACAGCTTTTTGAAAACATAGTAACAAAAGAAGAAATTGCACAAAACGTGCAATTTCTCCTTTTGTCACAATGTTTTCCACTTTTTGTCATAGGTTATCCATTCAATTATGGAGATTTTCCAATTTTTGACAAAATAAGTTCAAAGTCATCTGCTGCAGAATTGTCGTATGAGGGAGCTTAAAGGGTTAAAGGAAGTTTCCAAAAAAAATCAGGTATGTTTTCAAAGTCGTCTGCTGCAGAGTTGTTGCATGAGGGAAAGGGTTAAAGATGCATCTGCATACAGTGAGGACTCCGGTGAGAGCAAGGGTCCTCTCGTCGACTGCTTTTATATCCCTTTCCCTCATACAACAAATCTGCAGCAGACAATTTCCCTTTTTGCCTGAATGTTTTTAAACCTTATCAATAATGAATTTTCATTTACAGCAAATTTCCGTAATTTGTCCAGAAGTCATCTGACAGAATTTTCTTTTATATTGGAAAGAGTTAAATGATACCTAACTGGAGAGGGTAAAAGACCGGGGAATCGAAATAGCAGCACACTGCCGCTCACATGTATTTGAGTTCAATTTAAGATGATGTAGTTATAGAGGGTTGGCCTCGGATGCAGGAGGTCATTGGTTTGATTCCCTGGAGGGTCATACTAAATACAGTCAAACGTCTCTTAACCCTACAACAAATCTGAAGCAAACAATTTTGAAAACATCGAGGCGAAACAGGGAAAAATCTCAATAAATGAATGTATAGTTACTGAAAACTAAATTGAGTTGAAAATGTTGTGGCAAAAAGAGAAAATTTGCTTGTTTTGAGCAATTTCTCCTTTGGTTACAATGTTTTCAAAAGTCTTCTGCTGCAGAGGCGTCTATATGGGGGAAAGATTTAAGGGTAGAATCAAAATTTGGCTGCTTAAAACAAGTCGAAGAAGAAAATGTTGTTTTGGTTAATCTTTAAGTGGCTGCTAAAAAATACAAGTTGACTGGTTAATAGAGGTGATGTCACTGCTAAGGTTTAAACAACAAGTTTGGCTGCATGTACTTTTAAAAATGATAGTAATGGCGTTGCCTCTTTGGTGCTCAAAGGGTATGGCCATTACTACTGACTCGCTGGTGTGACTAGGTAAATGGACAAGAACTAACTGCAATGCTGTGGGTTAACCCAAAAAGTGTTTAAAGTGACATATAGCACACCTTACAAACAATTAATTTCCAAATCAAAGAGGAAATACTTTTGGGAACAGATTTAGGGGTTTGCTTATTAGTAGGTTTCATTTAATGTTTTCTGTTGTTTCAAACTTTTTTCCCTTTATTCAACACAATTTGCAGCTTAAATAAGTGCGTGAGATTATTTAAAATCTCATGTACAAGAAGAAATTGCTAATAAGAAGCTGTTTCTCTTTTTTTTTGCGACAATGTTTTAAAAATGTGTCTGCTGCGGATTGATCAAAATCAGTTTGTGGTTAACCCTTTCCCGCAGACGACTTTGAACGTATTTTGTCAAAAAATAGAAAATCTCCATAATTGAATGGATAACCTATGACAAAAAGTGGAAAACATTGTGGCAAAAGGAGAAATTGCACGTTTTGTGCAATTTCTTCTTTTGTCATTATGTTTTCAAAAAGCCGTCTGCTGCAGAGGCGTCAGAAAGCGTCTATATGAGGGAAAGGGTTAAGGATACGTTACAATTATTATATCACAGATTCTAGGAGCCGTGAAATATTTTGTCATAGTTTCCTTAACCATTTCCCACATACATCAAATCTGCAACAGACGACTTTGAAAACATGTACCCAAAATTTAAAGAGAATTTCTACAAATAAAATTAAGTTAAGAGATGAAAACAGTGTGACAAATGAAGAAATTGGTCATCTATGATGACCAATTTAAGACATTTACCACACTGTTTTCAAATGTCATCTGCTGTCGGTGCATTGAAATGCGTCTGCAAGTTGGAAAGGGTTAATATTTTACGGCAGCAGATGACTTTTGGACTTGATAACTTCAAAGTCGTCTGCTGCAATATTTATTGTATGTGGGAAAGGGTTAAGACAGTTGACTGACAATAGGAATGTCAATGCGGTCCGCAGAGGAATCTAGCTTGCACATATTGACAAATTACGTACCAGTTGGCGTTCAGAAATGACGCGACGCTGCAGCCTATAGACATCTTCATTTTCCTCAGAAGTCGGAAAACAATCTTCTGTTAGAAATAATCAATGACATGTAGCAATTGAACTATAAACGCTGTAGATCTGATGGCTTATCCTTCCTCTATTGTGATATGGCTTGCTTATTTTGATATAGGAGTCGGCTATTTCACTACCTTCACCCTAAATCAATTCCCACTTTCTGAAGACTTTGTAATCGACAATTTTTGAAAACATTGTGGCGAAAGGAGAAATATTGCTCATCATGATAAATTTCGCATTTTGATGCTTCAACTTTATTAAATAATTGTTCTTTATTTTATAAATAGTTTCCATATTTTTGACTTAATATGTTTTCAAAGTTGTCAGCTGTAGATTTGTTGTATGTGAGAAAGGATTAACTGTTTTAACCTGAAACAGACATCATTCAACATCATTCACCCTTGATGCATCTTAAATCATCTAGCTGCAGACTAATTTTGAAAAAATAGTGGCAAAAGGAGAAATAGCACATAAAAAGGAAGTGCTCCTCTTGTCACATTGTTTTCAAATCTGATAAATAATTATCTATTATTTTTAGTGATTTTCAATAATTTTGCCCTGATGTTTATAAAGTCATCTGCCTCATAATTGCTGTTTGTGAGAATTAGTGTCAAGCGGCAGACATATCTTTGAAACATAGTGGGGAAATGAGAATTATGATGACTCGTTTTGAGTACTTTCCCATATTTAAGCAATTTTAGATGAGATTTTCAGAAGTGCAGTACACAATAACCATGACTTACCATACATTTTTTTCAGTTATCTCCCTTAGTAACTCTTTGTTGTCCTGTTCATTTTCTCACTTATTTGTATTAACCTGTTTCTACATGAAGATGCTTTAATTCTAATGTCTCTGCAGTAGACAAAGATTTGACAACATTTTGGCAAAAGGAGAAATTGCTCGCTCTACAGATATGCAGCGTTAAGTAGCAATAACTCTCTGATGACTGATTTTAGAGTTTTTCCCCTTTGTTACGTTTTTTCTGACTTATTCTTCAGAAGCATCTCATCTTTCCATGATTAGTCCTATAATCCCTTCTTCCTTGTTTGGGTAGATCTAGGTGAGACACATATTCATTGGAACACTCTTGTTTAATTGTAAGTGGTTACTGGTTTTCAAACAATTCTATATCTCTTATGGGTGTGACAGAAAAAAGCTGAAAATTGAATTGTATGGTTTTGATTGAGTTGTGTTGAAATTGGAGCAGTTTCAAAAACACCTTTTCATGCAATATGATAGCTCTCTAATGCAATAATCCATCGCACTTATCCATTTTCTACCTTTTGAAGAGGTTTGTGTACACAATTTTAACCCTTTACCTCATATAGACGCTTTCTGACACCTCGTAACATAGTGACAAAAGAAGAAATTGCACAAAACATGCAATTTTTCCTTTTGTCACAATGTTTTCCACTTTTAGTCATAGGTTATCCATTCAAAAATGGAGATTTTCTATGTTTTGACAAAATACGTTCAAAGTCGTCTGCTGCAGAATTGCCGTATGAGGGAAAGGGTTAATAGGTGTATGTCACTCAAGACTTTCAAAGGAGGTGTAAATGTTACAAATCAAGGATGCCATGTCTTGATTTTGATTTGAATTACCAAAAGTGATACAGACACCTTTTTGAGCAAACAATTTCAGAGTCATCCTGGGAAAAGTAGAAATTGTACACCTTCAGCAATTTCTCCTTTACCCAAAAAATGACTTTGAAAACATCTTGTTAAATACAAGGAAAATTTCTATAAATGAAGGCATAATTACTTCATAACATTGAAAACATTGTTTCAAAGGGAGAAATTGCTCGTTTTCGAAAGTTGTCTGCTGCAGAGGCATCTATTTGCAGGAAAGGGTTAATATCTGTGTCAAATATGTATACAAATTTTATGAAGTTCAAATATTTTAAAAAGCAGATGATTCAAAATATTGTTTCCAGTAATCTGTCACAAATAATCTGGTGTCCGAAAACGTTATTGCAAATAGAGATAATTAAAAGTGCTCATGAGTGAATTCTCCCTTCACCTAAATGTTTTTTTCAAAAATGGTTTGCGAGTGGAAAAGGGCCAATTGAATGCTCATTATGAGCAATTCCTCCTTCTCCCCCTGTATCAATAATGTACTTCCATTAGCCCAGATGTAAGAGACCTTTTCCTTGGATCCCATGAAATTACATATCTGGTTGACTGTGTGACCCATTAACCTGCTGCAATATTTAACCCTTTCCCACCTATAGACGCACATGACGCCGCATCGGCAGCAGACGACTTTTGAAACATTGTGACGAAAGGAGAAATTGCTCAAAACGAGCAATTTCTCCTTTTGCCACAATGTTTTCAACTATTTTCAGGAACTATGTGATACTTATAATTTTAAAGATTTTCCATATTATTGAGTAGACATTTTTTAAGTCGTCTGCCGCAGATTTGTTGTATTAGGGAAAGGGTTAAGAGTCATTCTTTGGAAGCAATGGAGGAAAATCATGTGAATTAAATTTATACAGCAGGTAAAAAAACATGTAGGTAGCAATTTCTCCTTTTCTCACGGTGCTTTCTAAAAGTTGTCTGCCGCGGAAACTTCAATAAAATGTTTTGCCTGACGTTAAGGGTTAATATATGGTTCCCATGCATTATTAATGGAAAATGGTGTTGGGAGAGAATCCGGAATCTCTCATTGTCATTTCTCAATTGGGGAAGATTTTCCCCGGAAAATCACCAGTTTGTCCATGTTGAATTTTTTATACCCAATATTAACCCAGTACATGATACAGAAGACAGGTTGTCATGTCTGCTGCAGATGTTTTTTGGGAGAAAAGAATGTTGGAACAGGAGGAATTACTTGTTATTTCAGCCCCGGTAGCTCAGTCGGTAGCGACGCGGGCTGTCAATCCAGGGTTGGTGAGTTCGAATCCCGGCTCGGCCAACTTTCTTTCCGGTGATTGACAAAAGTCAATGCGTCATTCGTCTTCCACCAATGGGCTAAGTCTATGTGGAAAAGCAGCCAGTTGCTTGGGAAGATTGTGGTGTGGAGTACTGGTGTGAGAAAACCAGGAAATGCATGAGTAGGTGAACTGGCCGCCTTGATATAACTGAGAAATTGTTAAAAACGGCGTTAAACCCCAATCAATCAATCAATGTTATTTCAACTTATATAAATGTTTGTATAGAGCAATTGCAATATATCTCTTTTGTATCCACTTCTGGATTATCATTTAAATTTTGAACTTGGTTGCAAATTACTCTTTAAAACCCTTTCCCACATACAAACGCTTTCTGATGCCTTTGCAGAAGACGTTTTTTGAAAACGTTGTGGCTTAAGAAGAAATTGCTCATGATAAGCAATTTCTTCTTACGCCACAATGTTTTCAACTCTATTTAAAAATTAAACTTCAATTTAAAGAGAATTTTGAATATTTTTTGCCATGCATCTTCAAAGTCGTCTACAGCAGATTTGCTGCATGTGGGAAAGGGTTAAAGTTTTCCAGTTGACATAGTTTTGTTCTGCAGTTATTTTCAAGCAGACCACATTATAAATATTATATCAGGCACATCTAAGGTTAACCAAGTTCTGTTTATGTCTCATTTTTAACTCCCCAAATTTAACCCATTCCCACATACAACAAATCCGCAGCAGACGACTTTGAAATCATCTTGACGAATATAATATTGGGAAATTTCTTTTAATAATAGTAAATAAAAAGAAACAGAGTTCTGGACAAATGAAAGTGTGATTTTTAGACGGATTATAAACATTGCAGAAGATGGCAAAATGTATACCATGTCATCTTCTAACTTAAAAAACGTCTGCTGTCCCTTTCCAAAAATTGATTGATTGGGTTTTTTAGCTCACCTGAGCTTTGCTCAAGGTGAGTTATTGTGATCGCCTTTTGTCCGGCGTCCGTCGTGCGTCGTGCGTCAACTTCTTCTCCTCAGTAACCAGTGGGTCAATTTGGATGAAACTTCACAGAAAGCATCCTCTCAATGACCTCACCAGAATTCCTTCAAATTTTTGGGATCCATGCAAAATTCTGGTTTCCATGGCAACGAAACCGAAAAAACTTCAAAATTCTTCTTCTCCCAAACTGGTTGGCAGATTTTCAAATAATTTTGTAGAAATGTTCCTTAGATGACCCTCTATCAGATTCCTTCAAGCCATGTTGATTGGTCGAAAAACATGGCCGCCAGGCAGGGCGGGGCTATTTTGCCTTATATGGCTATAGTGAAAACTTAAAAAATCTTCTCCTCCGAAAGTGTCAGGCCGATTTTCAAATAATTTTGTAGAAATGTTCCTTGGGTGACCCTCTATCAGATTCCTTCAAGCCATGTTGATTGGTCGAAAAACATGGCCGCCAGGGGGCGGGGCGGTTTTGCCTTATATGGCTATAGTGCAAATTTAAAAAATCTTCTCCTCCAAAAGCGTCTGGCCGATTTTCAAATAATTTTGTAGAAATGTTCCTTGGGTGATCCTCTATCAGATTCCTTCAAGCCATGTTGATTGGTCAAAAATCATGGCCGCCAGGGGGCGGGGCTATTTTGCCTTATATGGCTATAGTGCAAACTTAAAAAAATCTTCTCCTCCAAAAGTGTCAGGCCGATTTTCAAATAATTTTGTAGAAATGTTCCTTGGGTGATCCTCTATCAGATTCCTTCAAGCCATGTTGATTGGTCAAAACATGGCCGCCAGGGGGGCGGGGCTATTTTGCCTTATATGGCTATAGTGAAAACTTAAAAAATCTTCTCCTCCGAAAGTGTCTGGCTGATTTTCAAATGATTTTGTAGAAATGTTCCTTGGGTGACCCTCTATCAGATTCCTTCAAGCCATGTTGATTGGTAGAAAAACATGGCCGCCAGGGGGGGTCGGGGCTATTTTGCCTTATATGGTTATAGTGCAAACTTAAAAAATCTTCTTCTCCAAAAGTGTCGGCCCGATTTTCAAATAATTTTGTAGAAATGTTTCTTGGATGACCCACTTTCAGATTCCTTCAAGCCATGTTGATTGGTCAAAAAACATGGCCGCCAGTAGGCAGGGCTATTTTGCATTATATGGCTATAGTGAAAACTTAAAAAATCTTCTCCTCCAAAAGTATCTGGCCGATTTTCAAATAATTTTGTAGAAATGTTCCTAGGGTGACACTCTATCAGATTCCTTCAAGCCAAGTTGATTGGTCGGAAACTATGGCTGCCAGGGGGCGAGGCTTATATAGCTAAAGTGAAAAAAAAATAAAAAATCAGGTGAGCGATTAAAGGGCCCTCTTGTTATTAATAACGCCGTTTTTAACAATTTCTCGAGTCCAGTTCACCTACTCATGCATTTCCTGGTTGTCTCCAACCAGTTCTCCACACAGCAATCTTCCAAAGCAACTGGCTGCTTTTCCACATAGACTTAGCCCAATGGTGGAAGACGAATGACGCATGTCGCATTGACTTTTGTCAATCGTCGGGAAGAAAGTTGGCCGAGCAGGGATTCAAACTCACAACCCCAGGATTGACAGCGTCACTACCGGGGCTCGGCCCTTTCCAAAAAACAAAAATAATCAGCAACAGATGACTTTGAATAATCTCAGCAAAATATGAAAAATGTCTATAAATGATAGATAAAGTATATAATTATTGAATAGATTTTAAAAAGATTGTAGATCTAGAAGGAATTGGCTGATCAGTGTAGCAATTTCTCCTATTGCCACAATGTCTTGAAAAATTGACTTCTGGAGATGTTCATGAAATACTGCATTATCATTCAAAAGAATGTTCATGCAATCAGGTAGTTACAAGTTCAACAATCACTTGTCTAATATTAACTCAATGGTTGTCCAAGTTGATAGCTTTAACCCTTTCCCACTTGCAAACACATTTTAAGACAATCTGAAGCAGACATTATTTTTACCACAATACTTTAGTAAGTTGTATGCTACAGAGATGCATCAGAATGCATCTACATGTGCGGGAAAGGATTATTATAAGAGATGTCTCTTAGCCCTTTCCTTTCTGACACCTATACAACATTTTAAAACATGGCGACATATTAAGAAATTGCTCAAAACGAGGAAATTATCCTTTTGTCACCATGTTTTCAACTCTATTCAATTATTGTCCTTTCATTTAAAGGGAGTTTCCAAAAAACTTCAGGTATGTTTTCAAAGTCGTCGGTTGCAGATTTGTTGTATGTGGGAAAGGGTTAGTTATGCCTGAATGCTTTCAAACACTGTCTGGGAAAACAGAGATGCATCAGAATGCATCTACATGTTATTATAACCCTTTCCCACATACAACAAATTTGCAGCAGATGAGAGCAATTTCTCCTTTTGTCACCATGCTTTCAAAAGTCGTCTGCTGCAGAGGCATCAGAAAGTGTCTATAAGTGGGAAAGGGATAAGATATGTCTCTTTAAAAGTTTTGCCTGAATGCTTTCAAACACTGTCTGGGGGGAAAAGGTCCATAATGAGTATTCCATAGAGAATAGAGCACACCAAGTTCACCCCCCCCAAAATATTGCCATTTTGACCTTTCACCTGTGGTTGTACCCCAAATACTGTTTACAAGCAGTTAGGCCCTGGAGTGAGCATAATAGACAAATATTTGCGAAAATAATCTCCCCTCCTCTAACAATGAGCAGGCAATAAAAACCGTAAATTATTCGTATCAAATACTGTGGCCGTTTGCCTATTAGCTTAACACATCAGGGCACTGATGTATTTATTAAGATCCGACACACAACATGGAGTTTGACATCGTTTAGAAGTGTCTGTATAGGTGGAAGTAGGGAGGAAAACCGCAGATGCAGAAAAAAACATACCATTTTATTGACAGGAAATATAGGCACTATTGTGGCAGTTAACTGTTTGATGCTTGATCCTTTCCCACTTATAACAAATCTGCACAACTTTGAGATCTGCAGTTGCCTGACTTGGAAAAACATAATTAACCCTTTCCCTCATACGACAATTCTGCAGCAGACGACTTTGGACATATTTTGTCAAAATAAAGAAAATCTCTATAATTGAATGGATAACCTGTGACAAAACGTGGAAAACATTGTGGCAAAAGGAGAAATTGCACGTTTTATATAATTTGAAACCGTCTTTTAGTTAAAAATAATATGATGGCAGTATTACACTATATTTCATGTTTTTTTATGAACTAGGCTATTTGTATTCGTTTCATTGAGTGACATGTGCATTTCAGTTAAAATTTAAAGAAAAACATTGTGGCAAAATGATAAATTGGCACTGGTTATGTTTTATCTCTCTTCAATAAGTTTTCTGAATAAAATGTTGAAAACAGCGTAAAACGCTTTCAAATCAAAATCAATAAAATTACTTACATTTGAGATATTTGTCATATTTCTGCTTAGATGTTTGTGAGCTCGTCAGTGCTGAGGATTTGTTGTATGTGGAGAAGGGTTAAACACCCAGGTGTATTCGTAACCTGATGTGAATCACTTCAAACTGTTTCTTGAAATTATTATTAATCTGTTCATTCACCTGCTGAAAATACAAATTAAGTAACTCAATATATTATATAAATTTAAGTAAGAGACGGCTGGTTTTAAACATCTTGGGTAGAATGTAAATACATTCTGTAAAATTCAAATTATAATCAAATTTTCCACTTAATATATAGATTCTTATTGTGCATCTGTAGCAGATGACTTGAAAACATTGTGGCAAAAGTAGAAATTGCTCAAAACAAGCAATTTCTTCTTTTGCCACAATGTTTTCAACTCTTCTTAGTAATTGTACCTACATTTATAACGATTTTCTGTGTTTTTGCTTAATTGTTTTCGAAGTTGTCTGCTGCAGATTTGTTGTATGGGGGAAAATGCCCATAGATCATGAATCAGTTTACTAGCCGTCACCACGAAATAACTGAAAAAGACTGTTTAATGTAGAATGAATTCCCAATAAAACAAACAGAAGTTGTGGTCCCAATAACAAACGTTCAGTGTAAACGAGTTGTCCCCCTTTGTTGACATATTAACTTCTAGACCTCCAGTGTTACATTGTCACTCAAAGTTTAACAACTCCACTCAACACTTCACCCTTTCTCACATGTTACAAACCTGCAGCAGACTTCTCCTTTTACCATAATGTTTTCAAAAGTTAACTGCTGCAGAGGTCAAAATGCATCTGTAGGGTTATAACAAACCAGATCAACACTTAATTCCATAATTGTTTCTTTCATTTATAGAAAGTTTCCAAATGATTATTCTAGATGTTTTCAGAGTCGTCTGCTGCAGATTTATTGTATGTGGGAAAGGGTTAACAACTCAGATCAACACTTAATCCTCTAGTATCAATGATGGATAATCTTGACAAGAATATGGATTAAGATCAGACTTCATGGGTCTAAGCTTTGATCCACTCTTATCTCGAACCTCAAGTTTTCATAGTATGACACCATTATCTTCGCATCCATTAAGTGATCAATTAAACTACATAAAAATATACTCATCAATAATTCAGGGACGTAGATATCTACGTTCCTGTCAATATCAAATAGATTAAGCAAATCATTGTTTTAATTTAACCCTTTCCCACATACAACAAACATGCATCAGACGGCTTTGAAAAACATCTAGTTCAAAATATGGAAATTCTCTTCAAACGAAATTGTAATTAATAAATATAGTTGATAACATTGAGACAAAATGGGAAATTGCTCATCCTTTTGCCATAATGTTTTCAAAAATTATCTTCTGCAAATTTGTCCGAGCGATCTGCAAGTGGGATAGGGTTAACAGGTCTGATCGAAGGGTTAAATACAGATGAACAGTCCAACAGCATTGTCCCCCCCCAATATGCAGCATATTAATTTTCAGCTGTCAGACTTAGTCACTCATTCTGAACAGTATGGACACAAAATACCCCATTATCAGAAAAGATAGGGGGACCTTAACCACCCTTTCGCACATACAACAAAAAATCTGCAGCAGACGCCTTTGAAAAGATCTCGGCCAAAAATGGGATAATCTCGACCAATGAAGGTATAATTGTGGAATAGAATTGAAGGCATTGTTACAAAATGAGAAATTTATAATAAGCAATATCTACTATTGCATCAATAATTTCATAAATCGGTTAATGTCAATCTGCGGCAGCCAGAAAGCAAGGGTTAACGTTACCCTTTACCCTTTTCCATGTCGGAACTCTATATTAACTGCTACAAACATGTCAATAACTGCCTTCATTACATTAATTTTTCTTTTTCTGGAAAAACCAGCCGAGATGTTTGTGCATGGGAATTGAGAGGGGAGGCGACTCCCTGGTTTGATCTCATTCGTAGAGGCATTATTTTGCTTAGCCTTGTACCAGTTAGCCATGCACCCAGGGATATTGGATAATCATTCACTTAATTGATATGATATAACGGAAATATTATTGAAAATGGCATAAAACTAGAATAAAAACTTAAACTCTGACATGAATGTAATTGTGGAGGCATTATGGTGGTGAGCTGCTGAATTTAAATCAACAGCGTGGATTCTGTTTGTTTGTGGAAGTAAAGGGGCTGATGTTATAGTTGATTGTTTAGATCACAAAGTCGTGTGTTGACAAACAATGTAGCTGTCGATCCAGGTAGAATTATTATCTGTTTAAAACCTTTCCCTCATATAAACGCTTTTTGACGCCTCTGCAGCAGACGGCTTTTTGAAAACATAGTGACAAAAGAAGAAATTGCACAAAACGTGCAATTTCTCCTTTTGCCACAATGTTTTCCACTTTTTGTCATAGGTTATCCATTCAATTATGGAGATTTTCTATTTTTTGACAAAATACGTTCAAAGTCGTCTGCTGCAGAATTGTCATATGAGGGAAAGGGTTAAAACCTTTTCGTGCACATACAGAGACCCCATGCTTTGTTACGCCTCTGCATTGGAGGTCGTTTGAAGACATTGTGGCAAAAGAAGAAATTGCTCATCATGAGCAATTTCTCCTTTTGCCACAGTGTTTTTCATCTTTATTATTAATAGTTCCTATATTTATCTTAAAGAGTTTCCATATTTTTGAGTAGATGTTTTCGAATTGGTCTGCTGCAGGTTTGGTGTATGTGGGAAAGGGTTAAAACAAGTTAACCCTTTGCAGGAAGATTTAATAATTAAGTCATTATGTATGAATTTACTTTCTTCACAGTGGTTATACAGACATTTTTGATAGATCTCCATTTGACATTTTTTTTTTAATCTTGGTGGGTAAAAGAGAAAATATGTATATTCCTTCCTCCTTTTCTCACAATGTTTTTAGCTCTATATTAAAGAATATTAATAACTCTTAACACTTCTATAATGTTTTATGGCAACAGTGTCATCAAAGCAGTTGAAGACTCTAAAATTATTGTATCGGGAAAGCGATTAATTTTTTGCACTCATTTTGTTACACAATGCTGCACCATTCAGGCTATTAACCTTTATAGGTTAATTAATGCTGTTGCTAATTAACCCTTTCCCTCATACAACAATTCTGCAGCAGACGACTTTGAACGTATTTTGTCAAAACATACAAAATCTCCATAATTGAATGGATAACCTATGATAAAAAGTGGAAAACATTGTGGCAAAAGGAGAAATTGCACGTTTTGTGCAATTTCTTCTTTTGTTACTATGTTTTCAAAAAGCCGTCTGCTGCAGAGGCGTCAGAAAGCGCCTATATGAGGGAAAGGGTTAAGTAAACCTAACACTTTGTCACAACGGGACAATTTACAAAATATTATTAACTCGGTTACACAGAAATCATTTTGTAAAATATAAAGAAAAGAATATTAATAGGGGCATGCAGACAGATTTTGAAAACATTGTGGTAAAAAGGAAACAATTATTTGCTTCTTTCTCATGATGTTTTCAATTCTGTATCTATATTAAGTAGCAAATAAATAAAGATGATGTATTAAACGTATGTTTCAAGTGACATAGTACAAAGTAAATGTTTACAATTGTCTAATACAATGTTATAGTTAGAAAAATATATCTGTTAAACGGCAAAATTATGTTATATATCACTGAAGCAAAGTAGGGGGTATATTAAAACACAGTTGGTCTTGTTAAATGAATTGAGAGGGTATGACCCCTTTACCTGGTATGTTACGAGTAATTGGGGACAATATTTTCTAATGTACATGTATCTTAACCCTTTCCCATATACAGACACTTTCTGACGCCTCTGCAGGGGACAACTTTGAAAACATTGTGGCATAAGAAGAAATTGCTCATAATGAATAATCTCTCCTTTTGCCACAATGTTTTCAACTCTATTAAAAAATTATACGATTTTTGGCCGGATTGCTCTAGCTATTCCGGTCTATAGATTAGCGATGTCCGTCCGTCTGTCCGTCTGTCTGTCAACATTTTGGTTAAAGTTTCAGGTTGAGGCAAAATCTCAGCACTGGAAAGGGTTACAAACTTGAAACTTTGCCTGAAGGTAACCAGTAACAAGTTCTATTGATTTCTATGGTTACTTTGACCTTGACCTTGGTTTGTCGATTTTCAATGTCAAATTGCCGACAATCCGGCCTTACAGTCTTCAGCGGTTTCTTGTTAACAATTTTTGCTAAAAAAAAGGTTAAATAATACCTGAACCAATTGCAGCAGACGACTTAGGATGAACAAATTCTCTTTTTCCACGATGTTATCAACTGTCTTGATACTTGAGTCTATATTTTTGTCTGTTTGAATGCACTGATATTTCACTGTCATCTGCTGCAGATTTTGTTTGTGGGAAAGGGTTATATGCAGTTTCCTGATTTAACCCTTTCCCACAATGTCATATACACACTTCCTGATGCCTCTGCAGCAGACGACTTTTGAAATAATTGTTGCCAATGGAGAAATTGCTCATAATGAGCAATTTCTCCATTTTGCCACAATGATTTCAACTCTATTCAATATTCATACTATGATTTATAGAGATTTTAAATATTTTGGTATTGATAATTTGAAAGCCATCTGCTGCAGATTTGTTGTATGTGAGAAAGGGTTACCAGAAGATTGTAGATGACTTTGCCTCTCAACAGAAGAAGAGAAGGCCCCTAAATAAAGCCATTATTAGCTTTGACTCAATATGTTGGCAATACATGCATATTTGTCAATGATATTCGATATATTAAAGAGAAAGAAACCGGCCAAAAATTAGTCAGAATATGGGTGCTGGTTGTTTTTTGTTTGCAGTTATTGCCCTTGAATTTTTAGAAAATGTCTGTTTTGTGGTTATATAGTTGAGATATTTGATATATTTCCACAATTTGTTTTGACTTATCCTCTCATCTATACGTACATCTTCTTTTGTCTCAATATTCTACTTCTCACACAGTGGTTCATTAACGAATTGGAAGCATCCAGAAATAGCCGGATGAGGTAATTGTTTAATGTGCGACAGATTTCCATGTCCCATAAAATTCCCTGGTATAACAAACAATTGATTTTTTGACATGAATTGGATAGGAACTGGAGAACGACAACAGACTGTGTCTTTTTGAACCCTTTCCCTCATATAGACGCTTTTTGACGCCT
This sequence comes from Serripes groenlandicus, assembly GCA_031761405.1. NCBI lineage: Eukaryota > Metazoa > Mollusca > Bivalvia > Cardiida > Cardiidae > Serripes > Serripes groenlandicus. The sequence continues at coordinate 19,704,684 of JASEVX010000004.1, forward strand.
CTGCAGCAGACTGCTTTTAGAAAACATAAGATTTTTGTCGTTATGTTTTCTAAATCAACTGCTGCAGATTTCTTGTATATCATTATGTTTGAAAGAGGGGATTTAAAAAAAATGTATGTTTCGATGTTGCTCGTATTGACCCGTGATGATGAGAATCGTCGCTCTTAGCTGACATTTTCTAACACAGAGTTATTTTACTGATTTTTCTTTACAGGCAAACAAATGAGCCGTTACTTTTCTGATATGATGTATTAAAATTGTCTTTTGTTTACCTACCTGAGCACTAGTGCTTAAGTTGAGTTATTGGTGAATCGAGTTGAAAAAATAGAGCAATTTCTTCTTTTGTCATCATGTTTTCAAAAAGCCATCTGCTGAAGAGGCATCAGAAAGCGTCTATATGAGGGAAAGGATTTACAAAAGATATCCGGTGAGCTAAAAAATACAGGACATCAACTGGTCCTTTCAATCTGGATACTTTATTACTGCGTCTTTGTTACTGTATGCAATCAATACATGATTTCTTGGACCAAAGTATATATGTACTGGTATCTGTATGGACAGCAGGCGACTTTTCATCTTTCTTTTACTGGCTAAATCTTTTGATAATCTGGCATCAGCAGTCAATAAGCTTTTTAAGCATTTCGTCTTTTGCATCATTACCAGAAGCATATTTCGAACCAACATATTTTGATATATGGCAGAAAGAAAAGAATGCACTAATTTTGTTTCCATCATTGTTCTTTTTGTTATCCCTACGGAAAAAGAATTATCATGCTTAAATGCATTCTCTTATACATTTAAATGAAAAAATAAAAGACCAATAACATGTTTGCTGCAACCTTCAAAAATCTTTCATGGGAGGGAAAAAGGTTCGCTAAATTCATCTGGTTAAGGATTAATTTGTGTAAAATATGCTTTTAAAAAAGTACGAGTTCCATAATATGCCTATCAAGCTCGCGCAAATTAACAATCATGTCGTCCCCGAGTGTAAGGCTGCAATCTACCGGGGAAAAAAACAACGGTTCTGGAGACCTCCGTCATTAAATTATCAGATTTCTCGATTATCCAATCAACGTTGGAAACTGTTGTTCTAGTGTAGGCGAAATGTTATTTTGAGAAGGAATCTATTGATTATTGTTTTATACAGAGCTGTTGTTGATGTGATCTGTTTAAATGTTTCCCTAAGATTGATAGTGTTGTCACTGAGCGGGAATAATTAACTTGAAAACCCGATCATTACACTTTAGTTATTATTCTTTGCAATCTGCTCAATTAGCGTGCTTAATAGTCGTATTGGAACAAAACCTCTCTGCACTGCAGGTATTCCTCCAGTAAGCTGATCTTCTATTCAGTTTGTTCATGATTTGATAAGTCTATTATACTCCGAGTTAAAGTGCTATATTGACTAAATTTGTTCAAGTGATCCAAATATGGATGCTGATATTAACTTGCTGAGTTTGACCTGTATGTTCAGTAACTGTTGGTCTCTTTACTTGCTCTCTGATTTTGACGTATATTTTCAGTCACCAATTTGGTCTCTTTACTTGCTCTCTGAATTTGACATACTATTTTCAGTCACCAATTTGGTCTCTAAAATTACTTGCTCTCTGAATTTGATGTTTATTTCAGTCACCAATTTGGTCTCTTTACTGATTTTCAGAATGTGACGTACATATTCAGTAACTGTTGGTCTCTTTACTCGCTCTCTGAATGGCCCCTGTATGTTCAGTAACTGTTTCAGTAACTGTCGGTCTCATAACTTGCTCTCTGAATGTGACTTTTATGTCCAGGAACTGTTGGTCTCTATACTTGCTATCTGGATGTGACAGATATGTTCAGTAACTGTTGGTATCTTTACTTGCTCTCTGAATGTGACAGATAGGTTCAGTAACTGTTTTAGTAACTGTTGGTCTCATAACTTGCTCTCTGAATGTGACTTTTATGTCCAGGAACTGTTGGTATCTTTACTTGCTCTCTGAATGTGACCTATATGTTCAGTAACTGTTGGTCTCTGCTCACTTTCTGAATGTGACCTATATATTCAGTAACTGTTCGTATCTTTACTTGCTCTCTGAATGTGACCAATATGTTCAGTAACTGTTGGTCTCTTTGCTCACTTTCTGAATGTGACCTATATATTCAGTAACTGTTCGTATCTTTACTTGCTCTCTGAATGTGACCTATATGTTCAGTAACTGTTGGTCTCTTTGCTCACTTTCTGAATGTGACCTATATATTCAGTAACTGTTCGTATCTTTACTTGCTCTCTGAATGTGACCTATATGTTCAGTAACTGTTGGTCTCTTTGCTCACTTTCTGAATGTGACCGATATATTCAGTAACTGTTGGTATCTTTACTCGCTCTCTGAATGTGACCTATATGTTCAGTAACTGTTAGTCTCTTTGCTCACTTTCTGAATGTGACTTATATGGTCAGTAACTGTCGGTTTCTTTACTCGCTCTCTGATTGTGACCGATATATTCAGTAACTGTTGGTATCTTTACTCGCTCTCTGAATGTGACCTATATGTTCAGTAACTGTTGGTCTCTGTACTCTCTGTTCTGAATGTGACCTTTATATTCAGTAACTGTTGGTCTCTGTACTCGCTGTTCTGAATGTGACCTTTATATTCAGTAACTGTTGGTCTCTGTACTCGCTGTTCTGAATGTGACCTTTATATTTAGTAACTGTTAGTCTCTTTGCTCACTTTCTGAATGTGACTTATATGCTCAGTAACTGTCGGTTTCTTTAATTGCTCTCTGATTGTGACCGATATATTCAGTAACTGTTGGTATCTTTACTCGCTCTCTGAATGTGACCTATATGTTCAGTAACTGTTGGTCTTTGTACTCGCTGTTCTGAATGTGACCTTTATATTCAGTAACTGTTGGGTTCTGAATGTGACCTTTATATTCAGTAACTGTTGGGTTCTGAATGTGACCTTTATATTCAGTAACTGTTGGTCTCTGAATGTGACCTTTATATTCAGTAACTGTTGGTCTCTGTACTTGCTGTTCTGAATGTGACCTTTATATTCAGTAACTGTTGGTCTCTCCACTCGCTCTCTGAATGTGACCTTTATATTCAGTAACTGTTGGTCTCCTAACCCTTTCACTCATACAACAAATCTGTAGATGACGACTTTAAAAACAAAAGTGTAACCAATGAATAAAGTTGAAAGCAATGTGGCAAATGATTTCTCCATTTGCCACTAGGTTTTCAAAAGTCTTCTGCTGCAGAGGCATTAGAAAGTGTCTACATGATGGAAAGAGGGATTAGTGACAGAGCTATTTTTCAGTGGACCAGCAATATAAGTAAGCGATACATGTGGGGTCAGTGTGGATCTTTAATCTGCATTGTTTTCTCAGGTTTCTAAGGGTTGTTTAACAGTGAGGAACGACAGATTGGGACTGCGAGGATGCAGTCAGGTTAGCCCAAAACTTCACTGTGTACCCAAGTGATGCAGGATTCATTTATACCAATAATGCTAAAATGAATTTCTTTGCTTGTTATATAAAAAGTATTCAGGCCCCTGTCATAAAGATAATTTCACCAAGAAATAAATGTATGCCAAATAGCTAACTGAAATACTTGGCATTATATCATTTGTTTATATTAACCCTTTACAGGAGGCACTGTGAGAACATGAATACTGCCACATGTATAACAGGAACCAAGACATGGTTAAGTGATGAGCAATTTATTCTTTTGGCACAATGTTTTCAAAAGTTGTTTGCTGCAGATGTGTTAACATGGGTCTGCAAGCGAGGGGGAAAGGATTAAGAGTGTGAAGAAAACATTTTGTTCATAATTTCAATGCGTTGTATCATCAATATTTTGTAGGCATGAACACTTTGAAAGTCATATTTAGATGGAAACATTCAAAGAATAGAAGCCAGTGCCTCATAATTGATTGATTGATTGATTGGGGTTTTAAACGCCGTTTTCAACAGTTTTCCAGTCATATCACGGCAGCCAGTTCACCTACTCATGCACTTTCTGGTTTTCCCACACCAGTACACCACACAACATTCTTTCCAAGCAACTGGCTGCTTTTCCACATTAGACTATTAAACAGCCCATTGGTGAAAGACGAATGACGCCGGTCACACTTACTTTTGTCAAACGTCTGAAAGAATGTTGGCCAAACTGGTATTCAAACTCACAACCCCTGGATTGACAGCCCGCGTCGCTACCGCGGCTCGGCGCCTCATAATTGATGTCTCTCCCCGTTTCAGACCAAACCCTTGTCCCAACACATCTACAGTAGATGACTTTTGCAAACATTGTGGCAAAAGATGAAATTTCTCATAATAAGCAATTTATATGTTTTCATTTCTAATCAATACAATTTATGCTTAAATTTTGAGAGAGTTTCCATATTTTTACCTCGGTGTTTTTCAAAGTCGTCTGCTGCAGAATTGTCATATGAGAGAAAGGGTTAATCTTTTAGAGAGTTTCCATATTTTTTACCTAATTGATGTTTTTCAAAGTCTTCTTCTGCCAGTTTGATCTATCTGAGATTCATAAAGGGGCAGTAAAATGATCCCTAGGGAATCAAGTGGAAGCATCATTATAACACTTTATCAGCACAGCTTCCTGCATTATGTAAGTGAAAGGGAATTGACAGGGGCCAGACACAGGCTAGTTAGGGGTCAATTGACCAACAAATAGACTGATGTATGTCAATATTAACCCTTTCCCTCATATAAACGCTTTTCGGACGCCTCTGCAGCAGACGGCTTTTGGAAAACATAGTGACAACAGAAGAAATTGCACAAAACGTTCAAAGTGGTCTGCTGCAGAATTGCCGTATGAGGAAAGGGTTAAGTCCCAACTGCTAAAACCCTTTCTGGCTTGGAGATGTATAATGAGCAATTTCTTCTTTTGCCACAATGTTTTCAACTCTTGTTCAATAATTAAGACATCTATTTATCCAGTGTTTTCATAGTCTTAGATGTTTTCAAAGTCGTACGTATGCTGAAAAGTTGTTGTTTTTTGGAAAGAGTGAAGATGAATGTACAAATCATCTGCTTGTTATAAATGCCTGGGTTTTAACCCTTTCCCTCATACGACAATTCTGCAGCAGACGACTTTGAACATATTTTGTCAAAATATAGAAAATCTCCATAATTGAATGGATAACCTATGACAAAAAGTGGAAAACATTGTGGCAAAAGGAGAAATTGCACGTTTTGTGCAATTTCTTCTTTTATCACTATGTTTTCAAAAAGCTGTCTGCTGCAGAGGCGTCAGAAAGCGTTTATATGAGGTTAAATGATCTTAATTAACTGTTCATTGCCTACTTTTCTTAAATTGTTTTTGAAAATATTGTTGCAAATTTAATATTGCTCATCTGATGAGCAAAATTCTCTTTTTGCATCAATGTTTTAACCCTTTCCCACATACAACAAATCTGCAGCAGACAATAATCGACATCTCAATAAATTTAAGTACATGAAAACATTGAAAACATTGTGGCAAAGGAATAAATTGATAATTATCACCAATGTATTTTTTTTGTCACAATTTTTTCAAAAGTTGTCTGCTTCAGATGTATCAAAAGGCATTTACAAGTGGGAAAGGGTTGAAATCTATTTTATATTTCGATGTTTTCCTTATTTTTGCCTGGATATTACAGCAGTCATCCTCTGCAAACTTGTTGCATGTAGGAAACGATTAATCCTTTCCCAAATGCAGTGATAGAGTGTCCTCTTTTGTAGTGGGAGGTTGTGGGTTCGATCTTTGGCTGGGCATACTTAAGATTTAAGAAATGGTAGTAATGGCTGCCCTCCTTTTGGCTCAGAGTTGTGGGGCTAGCATTACAACTCAGACTGGCTGTTGTCAGGACTAAATAGTACTGGTAACTTTCCCATGAAACACCATTATATAACTAAACAATTGTTTAAGCTACGTAAATCACCCAACAATCAATCTTTCCCACTTGCAGAGATGTAGATATTTTCAAGGTCGTCTGCTACAGATTAGTTTTTATATGGGAAAGGATTTTTATTATCCAGGAAGAGACATGCAATAAATAACTTCCCTGGTTTATTATAACATAGATCTATGAAATGGTAGCTGTCATGCAAAACAATCAATTGTCAGTAAAATATAACAGTGAGGGACGTGCGTTTATTACATATAATATGGTAAAGTTCTCAAAGATATAGGGGGGGAGAGTCAATAGCTACGCCAGACATTGGTTTGTCATTGAACATATTTTAAGATTGTTTTTCCTGAGTTATGCAGCCTGATATGTGGAGAGAATTGATTGATTCCTTGTACATATCAATAATTACATCAGGAGGTAGTGAATGGTTTCAATAACTTGACTGATGGGATATCCGTAGTAGTGAAAGGTTTCTATGTTGGTGCGATGACATCTCTATTAACCCTTTCCCTGCATACGACAATTATGCAGCAGACGACTTTGAACGTGTTTTTGTCAAAAAATTGAATACCTCTATAATTGAATGGATAACCTATGACTTAATTAAAGTTGAAAACATTGTGGCAAAAGTAGAAATTGCTCGTTCTGAGCAATTTCTCAAAAAGTCGTCTGCTGCAGAGGCGTCGGAAAGCATCTATATGAGGGAAAGGGTTAAAACTGTCATCCTTAGAACGTAGTTATTTTTAGCTCGTTTGTTTTATGAAGAAAAAAAGTCGTCGGGCTATTGTGATATGTCCCTTGGCGTCAAAGTCGTCGCCACAAAACTTAAACCTTACCTCATAACTCTAAAATACTAACACATATTCAAATGAAACTTGGTACAGAAAGTGAGAAAGTTGTGTTCCTAGAAACAATTTGCATGTCTATACCAAGTCACACAACTCCGGCTGTAATAACTTTTCATTTAGTTTTGGACTTACAAATTCATGAAAAAACAGTCGAGCATTGACGTTCTCTCAGTGGCGCATATGTCTATTGCATAGCCAAACAGTAACCAGCTTGGCCAACATTCTTTCTGACGTTTGACAAAAGTCACTGTGACGAGCGTCATTCGTCTTTCACCAATGGGTTTACAGTCTATGTGGAAAAGCAACCAGTTGCTTTGAGGGTATTATTGTGTAGGGTACTCAGGTGTGAGAAAACCAAGAAACATATGAGTAGGTATACTGGCCGCCATGATATGACTGAAAAAATTTTGAAAACGGTTTTGAACACCAATCAATCAATCCAAATAGTAATGATCCGCAAGCTGATGACTTCGAAAACATCAAGGAAGAAACATTGAAAATCTCTATAAATCTTGAAAATGAAAAAAAAATATTAGTGAACATAGATGAAAATATTGTGGTAAAAGGAGAAAATGTATGTGGAAAAGTTAATCTTGATAAAATAACAAAAGTAAATAATATGTAATTTATATCCACTATCTGCACCTCCATTTGATTATCAAGGCAATATTTCACGCCTCAGCAATTTTACAGGGCAAAAAAGCAGAATGAACTTGAAGAAAAAAAGGAGGCTAGAAAATTATAGCATAATAAACACAAAGCCTCAGCAAACATCATAGTATTTTAAGTGGTAAAAAAACCAGTCAAGTAGGAATCTGCTTTTTAGAAATGACACAGTTTAACCCTTTCCCACATATAGACGCTTGTGCAGCAGACGTCTTTTGAAAACATTGTGGCTAAAGGAGAAATTGCTCATTATGAGCAATTTCTCCTTTTGCCACAATATTTTCAACTTTATTCAATCATTATACTTTCATTAACAGAGATTTTCCATATTTTTGCCTATATGTTTTCAAGGTTGTCTGCTGCAGACTTGTTATATGTGGGAAAGGGTTTTAACCATATTAAGCCTGATGGAGACACTGATTTTGATATATCTGCAGTAAACAACTTTTGTGGAATCCGCCATTGCTGAGTGGTTTAAAGAGTCACGTATTTGGAGCCATACATCACAGGTTTGATCCCCAGTCATAGCAGTAAATTATGAATGGTGGTGAGCCCTTCGGCAAGCGGCACTTCTCCTAGCCTTAGTACTGAAGCTGCCACCTAGAAATAATAGAACAATCTTTAAATGACATTTTACTACTAAATGACTGGCAAAATGACAAAATAACGTAAGAATGTTTTTCAAAAGTTGTCTGCTGCGGATTTGTATGTAGGGAAGGGTAAAACAAGGAAATGAAGCACCTTCAATTAAAGACAGGTATCACCTTACTGCAATACCTGTAGGCTAAACATCCTTGCTCTCTCGCTCAGTCTCTCATTAAAACAAAGAGATTAGGAATCCTGTTTTATCTGTGTAAATTATGAAGGATTTAGAAATTAGTTAAAATATATTTCAGATAAAGAACAAGTTCAAGCCATTAATAGCAGCTAAAAGAAAAGTGTATCTTTACTTAGAATTATTTATTAAGTCATGTGATTCTAAGAATATTTCAAGCAGGGATATTCATAAAACAATGAAAAGTAAAGGGAATTTATGATTTCAAGTCTTTCCCTGACTTACAACTGCTGCAAATAAGCTGTCCCACTGGAGAAAACGCATAGTCCTCAAATGACTTAGAAAACATCTAAGCAAATGTAAATGAGAGTATAATAATTCAATAAGATTTGAAATCATTGTGGCAAAAAGGGGAAAAAATGCGCATTATGAGCAAACGCTCCATTTAAGACAATGTTTTCGAAAAACATCTTCTGAAAGGGTTAATGAGACAAACAAAAACTGATATTATAAAGACTTCAGAAATGAGACGATTCACTGTACAGGTGTAATGCCCAACAGCAAAATGGTGTAAAAAGTTGTGTTTAATTAATATTATTTGGTTTATAATAAATAAACACTTTTTCCCCCCAAATATTGTCCTTTCTTTTTTGAGGCAATCTACTGTGGCCGACTGAATTATGAGTATTGCGAATTTGAGATCGCGCTTTCGTGTTGTGTGAACCCCCCACCCCCAAACTTTCGACCCCCCCCCACCCCTTTCTTGCCGCAGTCATGGTGGGGGTTACAGTTTCCTAAGGCAAGGCATTTTTCATAGCCTTAACCCTTTCCCACATATAAATGCTTTCTGACGCCTCTGCAGCAGACGACTTTTGAAAAAACTGTGGCAAAATAAGAAATTGCTCATGATCAGCAATTTCTCCTTTTGACACAATGTTTTCAACTTTATTCAAAGGTTATGTTTTCATTTATAAAGATTTTACATATTTTCGGCAAAAATCATTTCAAAGTCGTCTGCTGGAGAAGTACTTATTAGTCACAAAGGGATGAAGAACGACAGAGCTGGGGAAAATGCATCTACATGTGGGAAAGGTATCAAATCAGCAATTACTCGGATTACCCTAATGTTTTTCAATAAACTGCTACAATGGCATGCTGCATAATCATCATTAATCAGACATGTTTCAGAGGAAGGGTAAATAGAGATGGAATCATCAGCTAATTTGATGGAGCCACATACCTCACCTGTAGCCCTTGAAAAGTAAGGTGTTGGGGATGGATGTGGGCGGAGCCTGTATTCAGGTAGACTAACAAAGATTTTGATCTGAAAATAACTTTGAAACACTGTTAGACCGGCTGAAAGTAATGATTCTTTATGCTTATACTTCATAAAGGTGTTCTGATACCTTGTTGGATGTCAGCATTAACCCTTTCCCACATACGACAATTCTGCAGCAGACGACTTTCGACACATTTTGTGAAAAGATAGAAAATCTCTATACAATTGAATGGATAACTTATGATTAAAAGTGGAAAACAGTGTGCCAAAGGAGAAATTGCTCGTTTTGAGCAATTTCTTCTTTTGTCACTATGTTTTCAAAAAGCTGTCTACTGCAGAGCCGTCAAAAAGTGTCTATATGAGGGAAAGGGTTAATCCTTGCCTACATGCAGACCCTTTTAGAAGCCTCTGCAGCACATGACTTTTGAAAACATGGTGGCAAGGGGAGAATTTGAACATTCTAGTGAGCAAGTATTAGCCCCTACCCCTGCCAAAGGCGGATGGGATATAAGTTTGGGGTGCAGTCAAAGCCAGTCATATCTAAGGCAGCTGAAGATGGATTTGTTTTAAACTACATTGCAATTAAAACCAACGAAAGGAAATGCTATTCAGCAAGTTTCACTAGGATTGCCTCAGGAACACCTGAGAGGTCTTTTATACTTATTTTTTTACATCGAATGCAAAACAAGCTTTTAGCTTATAGAAATATAACTCGTGCCGTTTGTGTGAAAAAATCTCTTAGGCAGAACCCACTCATCAGGGGTTTCGAACCTCGGGGCCTTTGGTATGAGAGGCGGACGCGCGGTACCCATGCAGCAAACTTGGGAACACTCTAAGAGGCAACAATTTACATCCAATCTTCATGAAAGGTCATCAGAGCATTCATTATAATTCTTCAAACTGGGGTCAAGAACTAGGGCACTAGAATCAAAGTTTAGAAAAACATTCTGAGCATTATAAAGACTTCATATTTTATAAATCATCATACAGGTTCATCTTAACATCATCTCCAACAAATCCTAGTCGGGTTAGAAAGCTGGTTTTGAGCAAATTCTTCATTTCCCGCATTTGTATTAAAGTTCATCTGCTTCTAAGGCATCAAAAGTTGTCTGTATCAGGGAAAAGACTTTTCTTCCACTCAATTGAAAATACTTCATTTACATATCCCAAGTGGAAATAGGGCAAAACACTTTTCTTGGAAATATAGCTTCTTTTCAATGGTGCACTAGCTGTCTTTGTTTTTACCACCAACGGGGAACTGTATATATCAAAATAATAATTTGATTTCATTTAACCCTTTCTCTCATACAACAAATCTGCAGCAGACAACTTTGAACATAATTTGTGAAAAAATAGAAAATATCTATAATTGAATGGATGATCTATTATTGACTTAAAGTGGAAAATATTGTGGCAAAAGGTGAGCAATTCCTTTTTTTGTCACTATGTTTTTTAAAAAGCCGTCTGCTGCAGAGGCGTCTGAAAGCGTCTGTAAATAAATATCCTGCTGTGCGAACTGTTGAAGGAGGCAAACTTGTTTACTTGTTATCGGATAATGCTACTTGTTTACAACTTGTTTCACATTGCAAAACAAATAGATTAGGTCAGTCATTTGATTCATACTCATTTAGAGCTCTAGATAAGGAGCATTTTTCATACTCTAAAATCCTTATTTGACCTCCAAAAACTCTGTTGTGGGTACTCAAAAGAATCGTCTCAATGAGAGGATTCTTTTGAGTACCCAAAACATAAGTTTAAATGAGTGCTTACAGAGATATCATGGAAAAAAGACCCTTAATTACTCCTCCTTACCTAGTCGTCTGCATATTTGTTGATACAGATAAACAGTTTCTTGGAACCTGCATGACATGTATAACAACGGTTTGCTGTTATCACTTAGCACATAATTTATAACAAATCAGCCGCAGACAACTTAGTCTCAATATTTAAATATTACATATTTACTTCGGATGCTATTAGGAAAAATATTAAATAGCATTCGTAGTATAGAAACCTTGACTACAGAGGACTAGGAAACCATCTTGGCAACAATTCCGACAAATAAAAAATGCATTCAAGACAACATTGAACATTAATTTTTGTATGCTGAAATTTGGAAAATCTCTATAATTGAAGGTTATATAATTAATTAAAGTTGAAAACATTGTGGCTAAAGGAGAAATTGCTCAGTGCTCTCATAATGAGCAATTTCTTCCTTCAATGTCACAAAGTTTTCAAAATTCGTCTGCTGCAGATGGGTCTAAATGTGTCTACATTTGGGAAAGGGTTAATAGAAAAGCATGGAAAACATAGTGGCAAAAGGGAGAAATTGCTCACTTTGCGAATAAAGTTAACCTTCTTTTTCCATTGCAGTAAATAACTTCTAAAACCCTTTCCACCAAACTAGAAATCAGCAGCAGAGAACTTAGTAATTATTTAGGCATCAAGATGAAAAATCTCTTTATATGAAAATATCGCCATTGGATAGTGTTGAAAAGGTTGTGGCAAAAGGAGGGGGGAAATTCACATTATGACCAATTTCTCCTTTTGTCACAATGTCTTCAAAAGTTGTCCGCTTTGGATGCGTCAAGATGTGGGAAAGGGTTAATTTACCTGTTAAAATTTGCTTTAACCACTTCCTTCATACACCAAGACTATAGTCTGCAGCAGTCTACTCAATATAGGAAAACAATTCTAGAGATGAAGGTATACTTACTAAAAAAAAGTCGAAAACAAATTGGCAATAAAGGAGAAATTGGTTGTTTTGAGCGATTTTTCCTTTTATTAATATAATGTTTTTAAAAGTCGTCTACTGCAGATGCTCGAAATATTATTGTAACCTATAGGTGGGAAAGGGATCAAACATGCAACATCTTCAAAACATGATAACAAAAGGAGAAATAGATAAGTTATCCTTTTTAAACAATGTTTCATTTTTTTTAAGATTTCTCGTTTTCCCATTATGTTCTCAGGAATTAGAATTTCAAAATTATTCAAAACAGCTGTTTAAAAATAAGATATGGGTAAAAACAAATGAACCTGCTGAACATACAAAAACATTTCAAGCAGACGATTTTGAAAATATAAGATGAAACATTTCATTAACCCTTTCCCTCATATAGACACTTTCTGACGCCTCTGCAGCAGACGGCTTTTTGAAAACATAGTGACAAAAGAAGAAATTGCTCAAAACGAGCAATTTCCCCTTTTGCCACAATGTTTTACATTTTTAGTCATAGGTTATCCATTCAATTAAAGAGATTTTCCATATTTGACAAAATATGTTCAAAGTCGTCTGCTGCAGAATTGTCGTATGAGGGAAAGGGTTAAAAGAAAAGGTAATTATTGAAAAGACTTCAAAACATTGTGTGGCAATGTTTTCAGAATTAGTATGCTGTAAACACATCCAAATGTGTCTGCACATTGAATGGGGTTAATGGAGAAACACAACCACACTCCATATATATAAGTTTGAACTGTCATCCCTGGCCTACATGATCAAGAACAGGGAAAAGTCAATTGTATAAATAAGATCGTTTAGAGGTGAAGGTAAATCAGATCATCTCCCTTTCTGCACTGAACAGCCTAGACTATCTGTTGGATTGTGAAAGGTTATCTCCCCTAACTAATGCTCAAGTTATCAGTTTTAAATACCCTGTGGGTGATTTTTAACACTTTCCCTCATACGACAATTCTGCAGCAGACGACGTTGAACAAATTTTGTCAACAAATACAAAAATATCTAATTGAATGGGTAACCTATGACTAAAATTGGATAGCATTGTGGCAAAAGGAGAAATTGCTTGTTTTGAGCAATTTCTTCTGTTGTCACTTGTTTTCAAAAGCCGTCTGCTGCAGAGGCGTCAGAGAGCGTCTATATGAGGAAAAAGGGTTAATTAAACTGCTTCAGATAGAACAAATATTTCATATGTAAGATTTCTTATTTTCGTTGCCTTTATAGAATAACTATGATTCCCTGGTATATAGATCAAACAATAAATCTGCAGCAGATGACTGAACACTGCAATGCAAAAATATTAAGGAAAATGTATGTGGGATCTAACCCAGGAAATGCTGTGATAAATCAGAAATTGTTGAAATTGGCGTATAACATGATTTGACAATTATACTAACTAATAAATCATTTCTAGAGAGTTATCATAGTATTGCCTAGATATTCTAGAAGTTATTTGGTGCAAAGAGGTTGTATGTGGGAAAGGTTAACTCTTTCCCTCATATAGACGCTTTCTGATGACGGCTTTTTGAAAAGATAGTTTCAAGAGAAGAAATTGCTCAAAACGAGCAATTTCTCCTTTTGCAACAATGTTTTCCACTTTTAGTCATAGGTTATCCATTCAATTATCGAGATTTTTATTTTTTAACAAAATATGTTCAGTCGTCTGTTGCAGAATTGTTGTATGAGGGAAAGGGTTAAAAAGGAAAATAAAGCAGATATTGGTAATTGTTTTTTGTTTCCCTGACTTTTGATATCGCTTGACAAAGTGATAATTATAAGTCTTACACATTTTGACGCGTCTGCAGCAGAACTGTTGTGAGTATTCTGGTCTTTCTTCCACAATATTTATCGTCCCTTTCCCCACATACAGATGCTTTCTGATGCCTCTACAGCAGACGTATTTTGAAAACATTGTGGCAAAAGCAGAAAGCAATTTTCCCTTTTGCCACAATGTTTTTTAAACTTCATTCAATAATTGTTCTTTAATCATTAAAGTCTTCTGCTGCAGTCGCGTCAGCATCACCGGTAGTAAATTTGTTGTATGGGTAAACCGTATGTTGTGGGTTCTAAAAAGAATTGGCTTATGAGACTGTTCTTCAAATGAGTGCCCACAGTCAAGAGTTTTGAGAATCAATAAGGATTTTTGAACATGAAACCCCTCTCTAATCTAGATATCTGTACAGTGGCGTCAATAGTTTTCTGTATCAAGCAAACGATTAACGACAATCGTTGCAAGAGTTATCAGTCCTTCAGCCCTCACGGAGAAACATTTCTACAGACTGATCAATTTTCATGCTGTAATTGATTGAACAAAGAAGGAAATAGATGAAAAATGAGCTTTCGGACTGACAGGTTTCAAAAGATTTCGGAAGTCTGCTTCAAATCTGCAGCAGACGATTTTGAACATATCAAAAGACAAAATGGAAAATCCCTATAAATGACTATAACTATTGTATAGAAATAAAGATATTGTGGAAAAAGAAGAAATTGCTCATTATCCTCTGTCACAATGTTTTCAAAAAGTTGTCTTCTACAGATTGGTTAAAAGTGTGTCTACATGTATACGGGGAAAGTATTAAAAGTGTGATGATATGCGTCCGTATCTGGAGCAATGTCGGGCTGTTTACCATCATCAGATCACATTCATTGTCCCCGCTCAAATTGATGGATAATGCTTGAAGACCTTTCTGCTAGCTGGAAAAATCAATTGAATTCATTTTTCTGACGGTGCTAAAACACTGAGTAATCTTCTAATATTGGAGACCGAAACAAGTTCACAATACGCATGCCGAGATGTAGCTGAAAAAGGGGTCACTGATTATGCTATTTTTTGTTTGTATCATTCTTTGCATAGAACACTTTCAGATTTTTCGGTTTGTCCCATTTTTTTGCATACATCACTTTCAGATTTTCAGTTTCTCCCATTTTTTGCATACATCACTTTCAGATTTTCGGTTTGTCCCATTTTCTTTGCATAGATCACTTTCAGATTTTCGGTTTCTCCCAATCTTTGCATACATCACTTTTAGATTTTCGGTTTGTCCTATTTTTTTTGGCATACATCACTTTCAGATTTTTGGTTTGTCTCATTCTTTTGCATACATCACTTTCAGATTTTTGGTTTGTCTCATTTCTTTTGCATAGAGCACTTTCAGTCTTTCAGTTTACATGATATCAAAAATTAGTGTTGACTGCTTTAAAAGTATTTGATGTAAATAAACATTCAATATTAAATTGAAAATGTTTTCAAAAGATCCCTTCTGCATGATGGCCATGCAGGCATAGACATTTTCCTCATCTACTGATGACAATTTCCTGCTTAATTTAACCCTTTCCTATTTGTAGATGCAATTTGACACTAATCTGTTAAATAATTATTATATCAGTTATGGCAATTTACATCTTTTTTGCCTTGATCTTTTCCCACATACAACAATTCTGCAGCAGACGACTTTGAAATGTTAAGGTCAAAAACATCCAAACTCCCTGTATCAATTGTGGCAAAATGGAAAATTGTCATAAGTCATATCTTTAACCCTTTCCCACATACAACTTATTTGCAGCAGACGACTTTGAACATATTTTGTCAAAAAATGGAAAATCTCTATAATTGAAAGGATAACCAATGACTAAAAGTGGAAAACATTGTGGCCACTTAAGGTGAAATTGCTCCGTCATCATGAGCAATTTCACCTTTGGCCACAATGTTTTCAAAAGTCGTCTGCTGATATTGCGTTAAAATGCGTCTGCAGGTGGGAAAGAGTTAACTGATGTATTAAAATGCGTCTGCAACTGGGAAAGGGTTAAAAATGTCTGCTACAGATTTGTAATATGTGCGAAAGGGTTAATGTTATACAGAAATTGTATAAAAAATGGTCCAGCTAATTTCTTGTGAAATTATATAATTAACCTTTTCCCTCATACGACAATTCTGCAGCAGACGACTTTGAACATATTTAGTCAAAAAAAAAGAAAATCTCTATAATTGAATGGATAACCCGTGAGTATGACTAAAAGTGGAAAACATTGTGGCAAAAGAAGAAATTACTTGTTTTGAGCAATTTCTACTTTTGTTACTATGTTTTCATAAAGCCGTCTGCTTCAGAGGAGTCGGAAAGCGTCTGCCACTATGAGGGAAAGGGTTAACTTCATAGTTAATCCTTTTCCTCAGACAACAAATCTGCATCAGCAGTTTGAACCCGAATACATGTATATATGGCAGATTTCTAAGAATAAAATTATAAATATTGAATAAAGTTGAAAACATGGTGACAGGAGTTATAAATTTTGCTCATAATGGACGAATTCTTCTTTTGCTGCAATGTTTTCACAAGTAGTCTGCTGTTAATATAGCAAAACGCATCTACATAAGGTAAATGGGTTAATAAAAGTGAAGCAAATTCATTAGTATTTAATACACAGAAGTAATTATATGAGTAATTTGAACGCTTAACCAGAGAAAACACAACAAATTTGTCTTTTAACCTTTATCACATTTAGACGCTTTCTGACGCCTCTGCAGCAGACAGCTTTTTGAAAACATAGTGACAAAAGAAGAAATTGATTAAAACAAGCAATCTCTCATTTTGCCACAATGTTTTTCACTTTAAGTCATAGCTTGGTTATCCATTAAATTATAGAGATTTTCTATATTTTGACAAAATATGTTTTAAGACGTCTGCTGCAGATATTTTCGTATGAGGGAAAGGGTTAACCTGTCTCAGCGATCAACAAATCTGTCCGCCTCAGGTGCAGGACATCATGCTTGTCGTAGTTTGATCCCTAATGCCAGCTTATACCAAAGACTTTAAAAATGGTAGTAATGGCGTTCACTCCTTGGTGCTCTGAGGGCTTTGGGGTATATAAGCATTATGACTGATTCACTGGTGTCACGATAAATGCACCAGTATAATTCTGGTAACTTACGCAGGAAACGCCTGTGTAAAACTGAAAAACTGACTGAAAGTTACGTTAAACACCATGCAAACAAACAATAGACAAATCTGAAGCAGTTGACTTTTAACCCGTCTAGGCGAAACTATGGTATATTTATAAACTGAAAGTTTTAAATTGAAAATATTGTGGCAAAAAGCTCATGAATGAGCAATTTCTACTTTTGTCACAATGTTTTCAAAAGACAACTGGTGCAGTATTGCAAAATGCATCTGCAAGTAGGAAAGCGTCACAAATACGGATGACTTTTGTTACATAAACTCTGAAACAGTTACTTTTAAACCTTGTTCCTGATAAGAATGGCATTTGTATACAACTGCAGCAGATAACTTTTTTTGAAAAAAGGAGGATTTCTTGTTCATGATACAAGCAAGAGGCAACGATTATTTAAGTTCCTGGCGATGAGCAAACAAAAAAATCTTATTATTTATGAGGTCATATATATGTTGGTGCTAGAAATAGTCTCCAATTATTCGGAGAAACTACCTCTTTGATGTCAGAAATAGTCAAGTGTATTTATTTCCATATTTGTACATTTTCTTACTTTGAAAAAAACAGAGGCCAATCGACACATGTTGTTGACTTCTTATGGAAATTACCATTGTGCTACTTTGAAAACGCAAAGGTCCAGATAAGGAGTGGTATTCAGCTCTTTTCCCCACAATTTCTCTCTTATTATTAAAGCAAATCCTATGTTGTGGGTACTCAAAAGAATCGTCTCACTGAGACGATTCTTTTGAGTACCCACAATATAGGGTAAGAGGGTCAAATAATGATTTATTCAGAACATGCAAAACGCCCCCTATCTAGAGCTGTGAAATGTATCTGAAAATCTCATTTAACCCTTTCCCTCATACGACAATTCTGCAGCAGACGACTTTGAATTTATTTTGTCAAAACATAGAAAATCTCCATAATTGAATGGATAACCTATGACAAAAAGTGGAAAACATTGTGGCAAAAGGAGAAATTGCACGTTTTGTGCAATTTCTTCTTTTGTCACTATGTTTTCAAAAAGCCGTCTGCTGCAGAGGCGTCAGAAAGCGTCTATATGAGGGAAAGGGTTAATGAATGAAGAGTTCAACGCATTGTGTTCAAAAGAGAAATGGCTTAATAAAAACAATCTCTACTTTTGTCTCAATGTTTTAAATTTTTTATCTGCACGGTAAAGAGTTGAAAACATCCATCAACACTTAAACTTGAGAAACATTGTGTGAACTAGAGCGATTGCTTATTATGAAACAAGATTTGTGATGGAAGGGTTTTTTGGCTAGCATTATGACTGCTGATCTGGTTGTCAATATAAACATACAAGCAGTTCTGTTATATAGGGATAGCATTACGACTGCTGATCTGATTGTCAATATAAACTTACCAGCAGTTCTGTTATATAGGGATAGCATTACGACTGCTGATCTGATTGTCAATATAAACTTACCAGCAGTTCTGTTATATAGGGATAGCATTACGACTGCTGATCTGATTGTCAATATAAACTTACCAGCAGTTCTGTTATATAGGGATAGCATTACGACTGCTGATCTGATTGTCAATATAAACATACAAGCAGTTCTGTTATATAGGGATAGCATTACGACTGCTGATCTGATTGTCAATATAAACTTACAAGCAGTTCTGTTATATAGGGATAGCATTACGACTGCTGATCTGATTGTCAATATAAACATACAAGCAGTTCTGTTATATAGGGATAGCATTACGACTGCTGATCTGATTGTCAATATAAACTTACCAGCAGTTCTGTTATATAGGGATAGCATTACGACTGCTGATCTGGTTGTCAATATAAACATACAAGCAGTTCTGTTATATAGGGATAGCATTACGACTGCTGATCTGATTGTCAATATAAACATACAAGCAGTTCTGTTATATAGGGATAGCATTACGACTGCTGATCTGATTGTCAATATAAACTTACCAGCAGTTCTGTTATATTGGGATAGCATTATGACTGACTGCTGAGCTGATTGTCAATGCAAACTTACCAGCAGTTCTAATCTGTCATATTGGGACAGCATTATGCCTGGTGAACTGATTGTCAATATAAACTTACCAGCAGTTCTGTTATATTGGGATAGCATTACGACTCATATGAGCTGATTGTCAATGTAAACTTACCAGCTGATCTGTTATATTGGGATAGCATTACGACTGATAAAGTGATTGTCAATATAAACTTACCAGCAGTTCTGTTATATTGGGATAGCATTATGACTGATGAACTGATTGTCAATATAAACTTACCAGCAGTTCTGTGATAATGGGATAGCATTATGACTGATGAACTTATTTTCAATATAAACTTACCAGCAGTTCTGTTATATTGGGATATCATTACGACTGATGAACTGATTGTCAATGTAAACTTACCCGCAGTTCTAATCTGTCATATTGGGACAGCATTATGCCTGGTGAACTGATTGTCAATACATGTATAAACTTACCAGCAGTTCTGTTATATTGGGATAGCATTACGACTCATATGAGCTGATTGTCAATGTAAACTTACCAGCTGATCTGTTATATTGGGATAGCATTACGACTGATAAAGTGATTGTCAATATAAACTTACCAGCAGTTCTGTTATATTGGGATAGCATTACGACTGATGAACTGATTGTCAATATAAACTTACCAGCAGTTCTGTGATAATGGGATAGCATTATGACTGATGAACTTATTGTCAATATAAACTTACCAGCAGTTCTGTTATATTGGGATAGCATTACAACTGATGAACTTATTGTCAATATAAACGTTACCAGCAGTTCTGTTATATTGGGATAGCACTAGGACTGATGAACTTATTGTCAATATAAACTTACCAACAGTTCTGTTATATTGGGACAGCATTACAACTGATGAACTGATTGTCAATATAAACTTACCAGCTGTTCTGTGATAATGGGACAGCACGAGGACTGATGAGCTGGTTCTCAAGATTAAATTACAAATAGCACCAATTTCATGGTTCACCATGGACTTGCTGTGATGTAACTGAAGTACTGTTAAATGTGGTTTAACCCTTTCCCTCATATAGACACTTTCTGACGCCTCTGCAGCAGTCGGCTTCTTGAAAACATAGTGACAAAAGAGAAAATTGCACAATACGTGCAATTTCTCCTTTTGCCACAATGTTTTCCACTTTTTGTCATAGGTTATATATCCTTTCAATTATGGAGATGTTTTGACAAAATACGTTTAAAGTCGTCTGCTGCAGAATTGTCGTATGAGGGAAAGGGTTAAATGGCCATACACATCATTTGGTACTATCATTTGACCCTTTTTTACCATACAACAGATCTAAGCATCAGACAACTTTAAAAATTAAAAGCATTTACCAAATATATGTTAAATCTCTATAAATGAAATTCTAATTTTTGAATAGAGATGAAAACATTATGCCTGTCAAAAGGATGAATTGCTCATAATGAGCAATGTCTCTGTTTGACATTATGTTTTCATAAATGGTCTACTGCAGATGCGTCTGAATGCGTCTTTGTGTGGGAAAGGATTATCCCTTTCCCTCATACAACAATTCTGCAGCAGACGACTTTGAACATATTTTGTCAAAAAATAGGAAATCTCTATAATTGAATGGATAACCTATGACTAAAAGTAGAGAACATTGTGACAAAAGGAGAAATTGCTCGTTTTGAGCAATTTCTTCTTATGTCACAATGTTTTCAAAAATCGGTCTTCTGCAGAGGAGTCAGAAAGTGTCTATATGAGGGAAAGGGTTAATTTCCCTGGATATCTTAGATTGCTAAGGATAAGGGGTAAGGAGTATTACAGGAAGGAATTAGCTAGCTACAGGAGAAGCTGGGTTTTTCATAGCCAGCAAGTAAATTTAGGAAATAATTGAATTTCCTCTTTCAATCTGTTTTTGGATCACATTGAGTAAATGAATTGTTTGCTGGGAAGATGGATTCCTCTGACAAAAATATTGTCTACCATCTTATTGGAACATAGCTTGTGATTCTATACCCTTAACCCTTTTTCCACATACAACAAATCTGCAGCAGACGACTTTGAAAACGTCTAGGCCAAAGCACAGAAAATCCCTTTTTATGAAAGAACAAGAATTGAATAGAGCATGATAATACGGTGACAAAAGGAGAAATTTCACGTCTGCTGCAGAGGCCTCAGAAAGCATCAAGCCGAGCCTCGGTAGCTCAGTCGGTAGCTCAGTCGGTAGCGACGCAGGCTGTCATTCGTCTTCCACCAATGGGCTAAGTCTATGTGGAAAAGCAGCCAGTTGCTTGGGAAGATTGTTGTGTGGAGTACTGGTGTGAGAAAACCAGGAAATGCATGAGTAGGTTATCTGGCCGCCGTGATATAACTGAGAAATTGTTAAAAACGGCATTAAACCCCAATCAATCAATCAATAAATCAGAAAGTATCAATATGAGGGAAGGGTTAACCAGTGTTACAGAAACAGGTGATTTTGTGATGTCTCAGCAGCAGAAGGATTTTTTTGGTTCAAGTCCCTGCATACTTGGTACTTAATTAAACCTTTCACTACATTTAGAGCCTTTCTGATTGATGCCTCTGCAGCAGACGACTTTTGAAAACATTTTGACAAAAGGAGAAATTGCTCATCATGAGCAATTTCTCCTTTTTGCCACTATGCTTTCTACTGTTAAAATTAAATAATTGTTCTTTAAGTGTAGAATATTAACCATATTTTGATGAGCATTTTCTCCTTTTGCTACAATGTTTTCAATAAGTGTTCTTTCATTTGTAGAGAGAAACCACATTTTTTTGCCTAGATGTTTTCGAAGGTGTCTGCTGCAGATTTGCTGTATGTGGGAATGGGTTAAAGAAGCAGTATTTAGTAGCTATATACTGCTTGATCCTTTCCTATAAGCAGACACAGTTTGATGCTCCCATGGCAGATGACTTTCGAAAACATTTTGGCAAAAGGGAAAATTGTTATATTTGCGAGACTTATCAAATTTTTGCCTCAATATTTTCATCTGCTGCAGGTTTGTTTTATAAGGGAAAGGGTTAGATAGATGTTCTTTATTTTGATCTGTCATTTTATTTTACATTTCGTAAAGAGGAATGTACCGGAAATATGTGTAAATAAGAGGTGAAAACACTTCAATATATCTCTGCAGTACAGGCTGAGTAGCCGATATCTCTGCAGCAGGCATAAGCATAATATCGGTGTTATCCCATCATTCCCTGCAGTGTGACTCAATATGAATTTAATAACCCTATCAGAATCAATCAGCATTTTACCCTTTATCTGCTTA
The DNA here is from genome assembly GCA_031761405.1 of Serripes groenlandicus. Classification (NCBI taxonomy): domain Eukaryota; kingdom Metazoa; phylum Mollusca; class Bivalvia; order Cardiida; family Cardiidae; genus Serripes; species Serripes groenlandicus. The sequence goes on from JASEVX010000004.1 coordinate 19,727,121, forward strand.
ACTGTTTACTTAACTCTTTCTCTCATACGACAATTCTGCCGCAGACGACTTTGAACATATTTTGTCAATTTTCTTTTTGTTGACAAAATATGGTCAAAGTCGTCTGCTGCAGAATTGTCGTTTGAGGGGAAAGGGTTAATCGTCCGGGAAGATTATACTGGTTGCAGTTTTACAGATTAACCCTAAAATTCCAACTGGATGCAGCAGACAATGCATTAACCCTTTCCCACATACAACAAAAATCTGCAGCAGACGACATTGAAAACATGGTGACCAAAACCTGAAAACATTGTGGCCAAAGGAGAAATTGCTCATATTGAGCAATTTCACCTTTTGACGCAATGTTTTCAAAAGTCGTCTGCTGCTGTAATTTGTTTCAAAAAGCATCTATACGAGGGAAAGGGTTGACCCTTTCCAACTGGATGCAGACAATGTGACAAAAGGAGAAATTACCCCAAATCAGCAATTTCTTCTTTTGTCACAGATTTGACTTTAAAGCCGTCGATTGCTGAGGGGTAAGTTGATCCAAATCAGTGTATTAATTAACCTTTTCTCACGTGCAGACGCATTTGCAGCAGACGCCATGATTTGTATCAAAAAGGGAAATTGCGTAGATTTCGAGAAATTTCTCCTTTTGCCATAATCTTTTCTACTCCATTCTGACATATGCATGTCGATCTAATCAAACACATTTTCCATTTTCTTGTACTGATGAAATCCAAGGTTAAGAAGCAAACAGTGATGACAAGAGAACCCACCCTATGCACACAATTTGATTATTATGTTCTCAAACCTACTTATTGCATTGTTCACTTATTTCCTTGAAATTGTCAACACTTTTAACCCTTATAATTACCCACTTATAGAAGCATTTTGACGCAACTGCGGCAGAGCACTTTTGAAAACATTGTGGCAAATGGATACAATGTTTTCAATTCTATGCCATAACTAAACTTCCATTTTTAGCTCACCTGAGCTTTGCTCAAGGTGAGTTATTGTGATCGCCTTTTGTCCGTCGTCCGTCGTGCGTCGTGCGTCGTCCGGCGTGCGTCAACTTCTTCTCCTCAGTAACCAGCGGGTCAATTGGGATGAAACTTCACAGAAAGCATCCTCTCAATGACCTCACCAGATTTCCTTCAAATTTTTGGGATCCATGCAGAATTCTGGTTTCCATGGCAACGAAATGAAAAAAACTTCAAAATTCTTCTTCTCCCATACTGGTTGGCAGATTTTCAAATAATTTTGTAGAAATGTTCCTCGGGTGACCCTCTATCAGATTCCTTCAAGCCATGTTGATTGGTCGAAAAACATGGCCGCCAGGGGGGGCGGGGCTATTTTTCCTTATATGGCTATAGTGCAAACTTAAAAAATCTTCTCCTCCGAAAGTGTCAGGCCGATTTTCAAATAATTTTGTAGAAATGTTCCTCGGGTGACCCTCTATCAGATTCCTTCAAGCCATGTTGATTGGTCGAAAAACATGGCCGCCAGGGGGGGCGGAGCTATTTTTCCTTATATGGCTATAGTGCAAACTTAAAAAATCTTCTTCTCCAAAAGTGTCAGGCCGATTTTCAAATAAATTTGTAGAAATGTTCCTTGGGTGACCCTCTATCAGATTCCTTCAAGCCATGTTGATTGGTCGAAAATCATGGCCGCCAGGGGGGGGGCGTTTTTTTTTTGCCTTATATAGCTATAGTGAAAACTTAAAAAATCTTCTCCTCCAAAAGTGTCGGGCTGATTTTCAAATAATTTTGTAGAAATGTTCCTTGGATGACCCTCTATCAGATTCCTTCAAGCCATGTTGATTGGTCAAAAAACATGGCCGCCAGGGGGCGGGGCTATTTTGCCTTTTATTGCTATAGTGAAAACTTAAAAAATCTTCTCCTTCAAAAGTGTCAGGCCGATTTTCAAATAATTTTGTAGAAATATTCCTAGGGTGACCCTCTATCAGATTCCTTAAAGCCAAGTTGATTGGTTGGAAACTATGCCCGCCAGATGGCGGGGCTTATATAGCTAAAGTGAAAAAAAAATCAGGTGAGCGATTCCAGGGCCATCATGGCCCTCTTGTCATTATTTTTGTGGTTTAATGTTTTCAAAGTCATGTGCTGCAGATTTGTTGTAAGGGGGAAAGGGTCAAACCTGGCAAGTTAACCACATGTTCATCTGTTAGAGCATGCAAGACCAACCTACTTCATTGGAATCAAAACAACCACAAGATTGCAGCAATAAGGTCGTCAGGGAAAACAGTTTTAGAGAAATTGTTTTTTGACTTGGTTTTTTTTTTTGTCTCGGAACATCGAAAGATTTTTTGCTCTGACAATATTGCGATGGGTTTAAGAGATACAATTGATTTTCCGCAGCATGGATAAGTGTATTTGCTGGAAAAAACCAATTGTAATATCGGGAGATGCAAGCTACTTTTGTTTCTTGATGAATAAGCAGATTATATAGGTATAGAATGACACATATGTTAATAACAACTTGATGGGAGTGACTTGTTCCCCGATACTTTCGTCCTCTTGTCCCTTGTCGTTGTGTTTTCTCTGTAAATAGACTGAACCTGATAGGTGTCTCCAACTTATCAACCCTTTCCCTCATACAGAACAACTTCTGTAGCAGATGACTTTGAAAACATCTTGGAAAAAATATGGAAAATCTCTCTAAAAAAAAAAGGATTTAAGTTAAATTAATGAACGCAGCTGAAAACAATACAGGAAAGAAGAAACGAATTGCTCATTTTGGCCACAATATTTTCAAAACTCTAAATGCGTCTGCATTTGAGAAAGGGTTATCCCGAGCTGTTTGAAAATAAGAAGTTTTTAACCCATTCCCGCACATACACCAAATCTGCAGCAGACGACTTGCTTCTTAATGGGTAGCTCAATTGGTAGCGTATCTGACTCGTGATCTGGAGGTCACGGGTTCGATACCCGGTTGCGGCGACATTCTTTCGGGCGATGTTTTCCATTGCCTCTCACCTCTGATCTATGTGAGAAAGTAGTCAGTGGCTTCGAAAGAATGTTGTGTAAGTACTGGTGTGGGAAAGCCAGGAAAACATGGGTAGGTGCACTGACCGCCGTGATATGACCAAAGCTGTTGAAAGCGGCGTTAAACTCCAAACAAACAAAGCTTCTTAATGGTGAGCAATTTCTCATTTTATCACCGCAGTTTTAAAAAGTTGTTCGCTGCAGAGGCATCAGAATGCAACTGCATGGGGGAAAGGGTGAATTATGATGTTACAAGCAGAAAGCAGAAAGATTTCCACTCCAGTAATCATTAAATAATTGATAATCAAGCCCATGTTTAAACTAAAACTCTCATGCATGACCTTCAAACATCAAAATTGAATGATTTAAATGACATGTATTTTGTCTGCTAGCTAATCAATTATCTCCCTTGTCGTGTGATTTGTGTTTAATTACAATTAACAGTGAATATTGAAATGTAAATTTCTTCTGATTTAATTAATATGAATTAACATTTTTATCCCTTGCAACAGAAAATAATTTAATGCAATTAATAAATATTTGATATATTTTCCCTCATGCAGACCCCATTGGACAAATAATCTGTAGCAGAGAAACATGGTGTTTTATTTGCTAATAAACCTTTCCCTCATACGACAATTCTGCAGCAGACGACTTTAAACATATTTTGTCAAAAACTGGAAAATCTCAATAATTGAATGGATAACATAGGACTTAAAGTGGAAAACATTGTGGCAAAAGGAGAAATTGCACGTTTTGTGCAATTTCTTCTTTTGTCACTATGTTTTCAAAAAGCCGTCTGCTGCAGAGGCGTCAGAAAGCGTCTATATGAGTGAAAGGGTTAAACCTTTGCCACATACAACAATACCCGCAGCAGACGACTTTGTAAACATCTAGATAAAAACATTGAAACTCTCTATAATTGAAGGTGTAATTGCTGAAAAAAGGTTGAAAACATTGTGGCAATGATTTCAGGACTCAGTCTGCTGTAGAGGTGTCGGTAAACGTCTGTATGTGGGAAAGGGTTTATAAGTCAATTTTGCTGGTAATGTCAAGTTCTTAACTGAATATTAAAATGAAGACTTGATTGATAACTGCTTTTAACACTTTCCCACATTCAATTCATTTCAGATGACTTCGAAAACATCTAGGCAATAACTCCTTTGGTCACAATGTTTTCCAAAGTCGTCTGCTGCAATGGCAACAGAAAGTGTCTATAAGTGGGAAAGGGTTAAAGATACACCCATATTTTGGACAATAAAAAAGTCTTATTCATCTTTAAACTGACTTTTCACCTTCAGTAGTACATGAAGAAATACTTAAGGTGTGACATAATGCGTATTTGTTTTTAATGCCTGCCTCATGGCTAGGTGACACTGAAGGATCACTTCCACAATGTTGCTTTCAAGTATGTTCAATTCATAATTCTCGTTTGCTCAGCGTCATCAGAAAAGGGGTAATAAAACTGACAACACTTTACAAAACCTCGTCTGCTATGAAAGTGCTTGTCTGATTTCAAGATAATTTGGGAAATTGATTGATTGGTAAAAAACAAACATGGCTGCCAGCAGATATCAGAAAGGAGGTGAAATGAAATGACAGAAATCTGAAATTCTTCTTGTCCATCAAAAGTGTACCTCAGATGTCCCTTTACAAAATTTGTTCAACCCATTTAGAATTGCTGAAAAACATAGCTGCCTCTGGCAGCATCAGAAAAACATACGAACAGAGCGCTTGACATTAATTTCAAGATAATTTGAAAGATATGTTGATGGGCTTAAAAGAACAAACAGTAAGTCCCAGAAAAAGTGTATACATGTATTCACTTTAACCCTTTTCCACATATAACAATTCTGCAGCAGACGACTGAAAATATCTAGGCAAAAACACGGGAAATCTCTATAAATGAAGGTCAAGTTACTGTACAAAGTTGAAAACATTGTGGCAAATGGAGAAATTGCTTGTTTTGAGCAATTTCTCCATTTGTCATAAGGTTTTCAAAAGTAGTCTGCAACAGAGGTGTCAGAAAGCGTCTATAGGTGGGAAAGGGTTAAATGGGAAAGCATTTAGTTGCATTAATCAGAATAATATGTCCTGTAATAATTGATTCTAAGTCTTAAATTCTTTATGAGCATGTTCTCAGGTGTGCGATCAACTGGGCCTCAGGACCCTCTTGTTTCAACTCTATTCTTAAACATGTTTCCATAAATCACATGCCGATATAATTGACATAAACCTGTGAAAAGAAAAAGTATAGGATGCCCGTTACAAGGTATTGTTAAAATCAACATAAGATAATATCTATTATTAGAACATCAAGTGAATTGCGTTTTCTCTCTGGATTACTGACCTTATTATTAATATTGCGTATGTTAAATACTGTGGTATGTAATGTATAAATTTAACGGGCCTTTGTGATAGCGAGGGGAGAAGTTTGATAAACACAAATTTTTACCTATATAACTTGACGAGTTGACAGATATCAGGATTTCTTTGCACTAATGGGCCTTTTCGAAGATCCAGGTAAATGTAAACCTTTCCCTCATTTATGCCAATCTTTGAAGATTGTTTCCCCTCACTTATGTTCAAAAACAGATGCCTCTCTAATGTCACAAAAGGTAAATAGTTAACATTTTCCCACATACAGATGCTTTCTGATGCCTCTGCAGCAGCTAACATCTTCCCACATAAAGACACATTTTGATGCCTCTGCAGCAGTTACAATTTTCCCACATACAGACAATTTCTGATGCTCTGCAGCAATTAACATTTTCCCACATACAGGCTGCTTTCTGATGCCTCTGCAGCAATTAACATTTTCCCACATACAGAATGATGCTTTCTGATGCCTCTGCAGCAGTTTACATTTTCCAACATACAGCAACTTTCTGATGCCACTGCAGCAGTTAACATTTCCCACAAACATAATTATGCTTTCTGATGCCTCTGCAGCAATTGACATTTTCCCACATACAGATGCTTTCTGATGCATCTGCAGCAGTTAACATTTTCCCACAAACAGACGTTTACCGATGCCTCTGCAGCAATTAACCTTTTCCCACATACAGACACTTTCTGATGCATCTGCAGCAGTTAACCTTTTCCCACAAACATACGCTTTTTGATGCCTCTGCAGCAGTTAACATTTTCCAACATACAGAAACTTCCTGATGCCTCTGCAGCAGTGAACATTTCTCCACATACAGACAATTTCTGATGCCTCTGCAGCAGTTAACATTTTCCAACATACAGAAACTTCCTGATGCCTCTGCAGCAGTGAACATTTCCCCACAAACAGACACTTTCTGATGCCTCTGCAGCAGATGAATTTTAAAAACACTTTGGCAAAAGGAGAAATTGTTCATCATAAGCAACTTCTCCTTTTGCCTTGATGTTTTCAACTCTTTTCAATGAATACATTTTAATTTTAGGGATTTTCTCACATTTTTGCCTAGATATTTTCCAAGCAGCAGATGAATTTTGAAATCATTATAGCAAAATAATTGATTGATTGATTGTCTGGCGTTTTATGCTTTCAACATTTTTCAGTTAAATCATTGCGTTTCCTGGGTAAATTACCAGTTTTACTGGTCCATTTATCCAGATACCAGTCGGTTCGCTAACCCCGCAACCCTGAGCGTCAGGAAGGGCAGTCTGATTACTACAATGTACCATTTTAAAAGTCTTTGGTATGACCGGGCCAGGGATCGATTCCGCCACCTCCTGTACTGGAGGCGGACACTCTACAAATACACCACTGAGATTTCAACTCAAATCATTACTAGAACTTTCATTTACAGACATATTCCATATGTTTTAATAGATAAAACCATGAATACAGAAGAAATTTATTTTTATAAGCAATTAAACTTTTTTCTACATCATTTTTCTAGATAAATTTAAATTGCTTGTATGCGAAATATATCAAGTAGTTGATTAAGAAATTCCACTGAAGTTCTGTACTGCTTGACTAGGATATTTCTGAGAAAAAAAAGAAGTTTAATATTTCCCCGAATTTCAACGCATCAGTGCAGCAGATGACATTCGAAAACATTGTTATTATACCCCCGATAAACGAAGTTTAGAGGGGGTATATTGGAGTCACCCTGTGGTTGGTCGGTCGGTCGGTCGGTCGGTTGGTCGGTCGGTCGGTCGGTCGGTCGGTCGGTTGGTCCGTTGCGATTTTCCTTGTCCGGAGCATAACTTTAAAACTAATTGTTGGAATTTAATAAAACTTCATAGGATGATACAACACATTGAGAGGAAGTGCGGTGTACAGGAACCATAACTCTATTTTACCTAAATACAGAGTTATTGCCCTTTGTTACTTTTTCTTGTCCGGAGAATTACTTAATAACTAACAGATGGAATCTAATAAAACTACATACAATGGTAGAGCATAATCAGCGGAAGTGCAGTATACAAGAACCATAACTCTAATTTACATAATTACAGAGTTATTGCCCTTTGTTACTTTTTCTTATTCGTAGAGTCTTGTCCGGAGCATAACTTTAAAACAAATTGTTGAAATTTAATAAAACTTCATAGGATGATACAACACATTGAGACGAAGTGTGGTGTACAGGAACCATAACTCTATTTTATCTAAATACAGAGTTATTGCCCTTTGTTACTTTTTCTTGTCCGGAGAATTACTTAATAACTAACAGATGGAATCTAATAAAACTACATACAATGGTAGAGCATAATGTGAGGAAGTGCAGTGTACAAGAACCATAACTCTAATTTACATAATTACAGAGTTATTGCCCTTTGTTACTTTTTCTTGTTCGTAGAGTCTTGTCCGGAGCATAACTTTATAACTAATTGTTGGAATTTAATAAAACATCATAGGATGATACAACACATTGAGAGGAAGTGCGGTGTACAGGAACCATAACTCTATTTTTTTACCTAAATACAGAGTTATTGCCCTTTGTTACTTTTTCTTGTCCGGAAAATTACTGAATAACTAACAGATGGAATCTAATAAAACTACATACAATGGTAGAGCATAATCAGAGGAAGTGCAGTGCACAAGAACCATAACTCTACTTTACATAATTACAGAGTTATTGCCCTTTGTTACTTTTTCTTGTTCGTTGAGTCTTGTCCGGAGCATAACTTTAAAACTAATTGTTGGAATTTAATAAAACTTCATAGGATGATACAACACATTGAGAGGAAGTGCGGTGTACAAGAACCATAACTCTATTTTATCTAAATACAGAGTTATTGCCCTTTGTTACTTTTTCTTGTCCGGAGAATTACTTAATAACTAACAGATGGAATCTAATAAGACTGCATACAATGGTAGAGCATAATCAGAGGAAGTGCAGTGTACACAAACCATAACTCTAATTTACATAATTACAGAGTTATTGCCCTTTGTTACTTTTTCTTGTTCGTAGAGTCTTGTCTGGAGCATAACTTTAAAACTAATTGTTGGAATTTAATAAAACTTCATAGGATGATACAACACATTGAGAGGAAGTGCGGTGTACAGGAACCATAACTCTATTTTACCTAAATACAGAGTTATTGCCCTTTGTTACTTTTTCTTGTCCGGAGAATTACTTAATTACTAACAGATAGAATCTAATAAGACTGCATACAATGGTAGAGCATAATGAGAGGAAGTGCAGTGTACACGAACCATAACTCTAATTTACATAATTACAGAGTTATTGCCCTTTGTTACTTTTTCTTGTTCGTAGAGTCTTGTACGGAGCATAACTTAAAAACTAATTGTTGGAATTTAATAAAACTTCATAGGATGATACAACACATTGAGAGGAAGTGCGGTGTACAGGAACAATAACTCTATTTTACCTAAATACAGAGTTATTGCCCTTTGTTACTTTTTCTTGTCCGGAAAATTACCTAATAACTAACAGATGGAATCTAATAAACCTACATACAATGGTAGAGCATAATCAGAGGAGTGCAGTGTACAAGAACCATAACTCTACTTTACATAATTACAGAGTTATTGCCCTTTGTTACTTTTTCTTGTTCGTAGTCTTGTCCGGAGCATAACTTTAAAACTAATTGTTGGAATTTAATAAAACTTCATAGGATGATACAACACATTGAGAGGAAGTGCGGTGTACAAGAACCATAACTCTATTTTACCTAAATACAGAGTTATTGCCCTTTGTTACTTTTTCTTGTCCAGAGAATTACTTAATAACTAACCGGTGGAATCTAATAAAACTGCATACAATGGTAGAGCATAATGAGAGGAAGTGCAGTGTACAAGAACCATAACTCTTATTTACATAATTACAGAGTTATTGCCCTTTGTTACTTTTTCTTGTCCGGAGAATTATTTAATAACTAACAGATGGAATCTAATAAAACTACATACAACGGTAGAGCATAATCAGAGGAAGTGCAGTGTACAAGAACCATAACTCTAATTTACATAATTACAGAGTTATTGCCCTTTGTTATCCAAAAATGAACAAAACAAGAATAACCCGATCCATAACATTGTCCTTTTAAGGTGGGGTTTCTAAATATTTCACAACCTTTCCTATCAGGGCGGCGTTCGGGGGTATTAATCACATTCAGTGATAGTTCTAGTTTTTTTATGAAAGGAGAAATTAATGCCACTAATCAATAATTATAATTCAATTTCTATGTATTTCCCATATCTTTGTTTGTCTACTGCAGGTTTGTTGTATGTGGGAATTGGTTGAACATTATTGACAATTCTAAGAAGTCCAATTAGTGTTGAAATTATTAATGCCACTATTTTAGTTTTATTGTTGGATGATTAGTAAAAGATGCTAATTATTGGTACAGTCACAATTTCCTTGTAGACTGGTAAAACTCTTGTCTATTCATTTGTTACCCTTTCCCACATACAGCATATTTGCAGCAAAAGACAACAACCCCAACAAAATAGGGAAGTCCCTTAACATGAAGGTATACAATAATTGAAAAGAGTTGATAATAATTATGGTGACAAAAGGACAAAGTGCTCGTTTTGAGTAATTTCTTCTTTTGTTTTCAAAAAGCTGTCTGCTGCAGAGGCGTCAGAAAGCGTCTATATGAGGGAAAGGGTTAATTTATGTATCACTTCAGCCAGTTCACCTACTCATATGTTTCCTGGTTTTCCCACACCAGTACTCCGCACAACATACTTTCCAAGCAACTGGCTGCTTTTCCACGTAGACTGTTAGCCCATTTGTGAAAGACGAATGACGCTTGTCACAATGACTTGTCAAACGTCGGAAAGAATGTTGGCCAAGCTGGATTCAAACTCAAAACCCCTGGATTGACAGTCCGTGACGCTACCGACTGAGCTACAGATGACTTTGAAAGCATACCCAGAAAAATAAGAAACGCCCTGTAAATCAAAGTACGATAATTGAATAGAGTTACATGGTGACAAAAGGAGAAATTGCTCTTTTTAGCGCCATGATTTCAAAAAGCCGTCTACTGCAAAGGTGTCAGAAAGCGTCTATATCATAGACGCTTTCTGACGCCTCTGCAGCAGACGGCTTGTTGAAAACATAGTGCCAAAAGAAGAAATTGCACAAAATGTGCAATTTCTCCTTTTGCCACAATGTTTTCCACTTTTTGTCATAGGTTATCCATTCAATTATGGAGATTTTCTATGTTTTGACGAAATACGTTCAAAGTCGTCTGCTGCAGAATTGTCGTATGAGGGAAAGGGTTATATACAACCACCCTCAGTTTATATCTGAGAGCGTTATTGCAGTGGACATGTTATTGCACAAATTGGTAATCAACAAATTACCTTGTTTACTGTGGTGGTGAAAATAGAATGGTGATAACATGCAGTGTTTACTGATTTCATATCCAGGCAGTGAGCATTTGACCCTTTCTCATTTACACCAAATATCTAGCTGACTAGTAACGGTACTTTGCAAACATATGTGCAAACAGTTGGGGGAAATCTCTACAAACATTAACAAAAAGAGTTGAAAATATTGTTGTAAAAGGAGAAATTGCTCATTGTGAGCAATTTCTCTTTTTACCACAACTTTTCTACAGGCATCTGTACGCAGGAAAGGGTTTTAAAATACTCAAAATTGGGTGTTACTAATTGATGTAAGACTCAACAACTTATTATATAATTTTTATGATTTTTGATTTTGATGAAACAATCGTTTGTGATGATTTGTGCATTTATTTTTTAACCCTTTCCCACATGCAAGAAATCTACAGCAAACAACTTCAAGTCAAAATATGAAATATCTCTAACCCTTTCCCTCATATAGACACTTTCTGACGCTTGCAGCAGACGGCTTTTTGGAAACATAGTGACAAAAGAAGAAATTGCTCAAAACGAGCAATTTCTCCTTTTGCCGCAATGTTTTCCTCTTGTGGTCATAGGTTATCCATTCAATTATAGAGATTTTCTATTTTTTGACAAAATAAATATGTTCAAAGTTGTCTGCTGCAGAATTGTCGTATGAGGGAAAGTGTTAAATGAATGGATATAATGACTAAAGAAATCTGAAAACATTGTACATGTATATATATATATATATATATAATATTTATTTCTTCAAAATATTGAAGATACAAATGAAATTGAATAGAACAGAATGGAGATACATGTACAACATGCAGTATTTACTGATAATCCTTTCTCTCATATAAATGCTTTCGGATGCCTCTGCAGCAGACGACTTTTTGAAAACATAGTGACAAAAGAAGAAATTGCACAAAACGTGCAATTTCTCCTTTTGCCCTAATGTTTTCCACTTTTAGTCATAGGTTATCCATTCAATTAAAGAGATTTTCTATGTTTTAACAAAATACGTTCAAAGTCGTCTGCTGCAGAATTGCCATATGAGGGAAAGGGATAAACAACCTAATAACTATATATACAAGCAGGTGTCACACACTCAACCTGTTGTGAGAGAGGCTGCTCCTTTAACCCTTTCCCTCATACAACAATTCTGCAGCAGACGACTTTGAACATACTTTGTAAAAAAATAGAAAATCTCTATAATTGAATGGAAAACCTATGACTAAATATAGAAAACATTGTGGCAAAAGGAGAAATTGCAATTTCTTCTTTTGTCACTATGTTTTCAAACAGTCAAACAGTCGTCTGCTGCAGAGGCGTCAGAAAGCGTCTATATGAGGGAAAGGGTTAAAATAAAAGGAGAAATTGCTTATCATGAGCAATTTTTTCGAATTTGCCAAGATGTTTTCAAAGTCTGTCTGCTGCTGACGCGTCAAGATGCATGTGCAGTTGGGAAAGGGTTAAACAGTACCGAAAAAGCAGTTCCTGTATTAGGAAATGGGTTCACCAACTTTGTGATCGAGTCATTATGATATTGAAATTCAATTAACCCCCTTTTTGCACATAAAAGCAAATCTGCAGCAGATGACTTTAAAAATATCTAGGCCAAAACATGGAAAATCTCTATAAATGGAAGTATTATTAATCAATTATGTTGAAAACATGGTGGCAAATGGAGAAATTACTTATCATGAGCAATTTCTTCATTTGCCACAATATTTTCAAAGGTCGTCCGTCTGCTGCCGATGGAGTCATGATGCATGTACAGGTGGAAAAAGCTTAAAAAGCACCCCAAAAAAGCAGTAATCCTGTAATAGGAAATGGGTTCACCAATTTTGTGATCAAGCCATTACAATATTGAAGTGCATTTAATTACTCTGATAAAGCATCATTACCCCAACCATATTATCCAATTTTTGGTGTAATTTTTTTGTTATCTGTTAATCCTTTTTTGCATGCAGGCGCTTAAAGATGCATCACCAGCAGACAACTTGTTAATCCTTTCCCTTATATAGATGCTTTCTGACGCCTCTGCAGCAGACAACTGTTTGAAAACATAGTGACAAAAGAAGAAATTGCTCAGAACGAGCAATTTCTCCTTTTGCCACAATGTTTTCTACTTTTAGTCATAGGTTATCCATTCAATTAAAGAGATTTTCTATGTTTTAACAAAATATGTTCAAAGTCGTCTGCTGCAGAATTGTCGTATGAGGGAAAGGGTTAATTGAACAATGCAACATAAAGTGAAATTACTCATAATGAGCAATTTCTCCTTTTCCTACAATGTTTTTCATCTTTGTATTGTAATTTTACTTCGAAATTACCGATGTGACGTATTTTTTCCTCGGGTTTTTACAAAGCTGCCGGCGACCCGGCCGGGTAGCTCAATTGGTAGTGTATCTGACTCGTGATCTGGAGGTCACGGGTTCGATACCCGGTTGCGGCGACATTCTTTCGGGCGATGTTTTCCATTGCCTCTCACCTCTGATCTATGTGAGAAAGTAGTCAGTGGCTTCGAAAGAATGTTGTGTAAGTACTGGTGTGGGAAAGCCAGGAAAACATGGGTAGGTGCACTGACCGCCGTGATATGACTAAAGCTGTTGAAAGCGGCGTTAAACTCCAAACAAAAAACAAAACAAAACTGCCGGCTAAAAGGTTAATGATTTTCATGAATCCCACAAAACAAAACAACACAAAAAGTCAGATAAAGGGGGAGCATGGCGCTCCTTTGTAAAAACAGAGATTTAAGGTATCCGAGGAATTTTTTGTTCCTCGGTACACAGAAAAGACGGTTTGTTTTGCACCTGAATTTGCGCTGGGAAGCGTGCCAAGTCTCATTGACTCTCAGTAGAGAAAGGGTAGATACACATGTTTTCATAGATAATCATAAATTATCATCACATGGCCTAGTAGAAATTCAGATCTGTAACTTGATGAGCCCTGCAAGCCTGGTCAACCCTTTCCCACGTGCAACAAGTCTGCAGCAGACAACTATCTATAACATTGGATGAAAAAATCCGTAAAAATGTAAAAGAAATAAAGGTTTAATTGTTGAATAGAATTACGAACATGGAAGTAAAAGAAGTTTATATGAAAAATCTTCTTTTACCGCAATGTTTTTATAAGTCGGCACCTTCAGAATGATGCATCGTGGGTAAAGGTTAACCTCCACTCTTTACAGTGTGGTCCTGTTTTCTCTCGTAGATTTTAACGCTTTTCGTACTTGCAGATGCATTTTGATGCATATTGCAGCAGACGACATTTAAAAACATTGAAGTTTAAGTAGAACATTTTAATGAGCAATTTCCTCTTTTGCTACAATGTTTTCAACTCTTTTAAAACTTACATTTTTATCATGAGAAAAGTTCCATATCATTACAACCTACAAATTTTCAAAGCCGTCTGCTGCAGATTAATGTATTGTTGTATGTGGGCAAGGGTTAACTTTATTTCCTGTATATCTATTAAAGCTAAGGTTATTCGAACTATGTTGTGCTTACTCAATAGAATGATCTCAATAAGATGATATTGATAGGGGAGGTAATGTTCAAACAACAGATTGTTCGGAATGTGAAATGGTCAACTTATCCAGAGCTTTCCTGTTTCTCTAGAATGACTTGCTCTGCCACTTAACTCTTTCCCTCATACGACAATTCTGCAGCAGACGACTTTCAATATATTTCTATAATTGAATGGAAAACCTATGACTAAAAGTGAAAAAACATTGTGGCAAATGGAGAAATTGCTTGTTTTGAGCAATTTCTTCTTTTGTCACTCACTATGTTTTCAAAACGCCGTCTGCTGCAGAGGTGTCAGAAAGCGAGGGTTATATAATTTATGTTTCACTTCTGCTGATTTTTTTTAGCACTGCATCAGGGTAGGAAAAGGGCTTGTTGAACCCTTTTACTGGTGCAGAAGACTTTTGGCTTCTTTGCTGCAACCAAGATGTCAAATACTTTGTGAGAAAAGAATAGACTGCTTAATTGTCATTCCCAATTTCTTCCTTTCTTACACAGCAAGGAACCATTACTCATATAAATTTACCCCTTCCATATTATGCAGTAGCATTTTAACCCTTTCCCTCATACAGACGCTTTTTGACGCCTCTGCAGCAGACGGCATTTTGAAAACATATTGACAAAAGAAGAAATTGCACAAAACGTGCAATTTCTCCTTTTGCCACAATGTTTTCCACTTTTTGTCATAGGTTATCCATTCAATTATGGAGATTTTCTATGTTTTGACAAAATACGTTCAAAGTCGTCTGCTGCAGAATAGTCGTATGAGGGAAAGGGTTAAGAAACATCTGAAGCAAATGGATTTAAAAAAAAAAAAAGTGGCGTAATTAGAAATTGCTCATGTTGCGTCAAAATGCATGCATGTGCAATTGGAAAGTGTTAAAAACCATCAGCTGATATTTAGTGGACGACAGGTTGACCAATCCCTTCTTGAAACCTATTAGTAATCAAACACATGATAATCACAGTCATAATTATATTGATAAATACATCATGAAGTTAACCTTTTCCCACATACGGATGAGTTTCTATGCATCTAGGCAAAAAGATGGGAAATCTATTTAATTTCAAGTATTATTATTGCAAAGATTTGAATACATTGTGGCAAAAGGACTAATTGAGCATTTTGAGCAAATTTTACTTTTAGTCACAATGGTTGTTGTTAACAATGTGTTGACCCTTTCCCTCATACGACAATTCTGCAGCAGACGACTTTGAACATATTTTGTCAAAACATAGAAAATCTCCATAATTGAATGGATAACCTATGACAAAAAGTGGAAAACATTGTGGCAAAAGGAGAAATTGCACGTTTTGTGCAATTTCTTCTTTTGTCACTATGTTTTCAAAAAGCCGTCTGCTGCATAGGTTTAAGAAAGCGTCTATATGAGAGAAAGGGTTAAAAGGTATCTATATGTAAACACATCATGAGTGGTTAATTTATTATGCTCATGTCATTTGACCTGTCTCATGATAAATACAGTCATAACAAGGCCAGTTTACATACTAGATAATGGTAGTGGATAAAAGGGGAAGAAACTCTCTTATCCCTACACTCATACAACAATTCTGCAGCAGACGACTTTGAACATATTTTGTCAACAAATAGAAAATTTCTATAATTGAATTGATAATCTATGACTAAACGTGGAAAACATTGTGGCAAAAGGAGAAGAGCAATAATTATTTTCTTCTTTCGCATAGTATTTTCAAAAGCGTCTAGATGAGGGAAAGGAATATCTCTTGATATGTTCGATGCATTTTATGATTAGCATTTAGGATATAAACCCTGCCATTGTCATATATAATAAGTCTGCAGCAGATGACTTTGAAAACATCTCCAGAAATCATATATAGTTTGATAATTGATTAAAGTTGAAAATATTGTGGCAAAAGGTGTAAACATTTAACCCTTTTCCACATGCAGACGCATTTTGACGCAATAGCAGCAGACGACCTTTGAAAACATTGTGCCTAAAGGTGAAATTACCCATGATGAGCAATTTCTCCTTTAGCCTAAATGTTTTCAACTTTGTTTAACAATTAATATATCTTTTATGGAGATTTTACATGTTTTTGTCACTAAGTTTTCAAAGTCAAACAGATTCACTGCATCCCAAACAGAACCCTATATTACCTTGTCTCATTTCAGGTCTCCTTTCCATGTGGTGTGAAGAACTGAGCCATCAGTTGTTGCTAAGACACCAGAAGAATCATCCTGCAGACTCCAAGAACCCCAGGGACATGCACCCTCAGCTCCAGAAGCAAATGGGGCCTATGGGAGCATGGTAAGTGACCTTGAACTTGAATTCCCATGTAACCTCTTGACCTTGTAGTTGTGCTGTACTGGTACTTAGTAATTTACATACTCTATTTTAAACCATAAAAGAAAGAATATTTATTTAATAGGGTTGAAAGCATTTGCAAAAGGTCATTCATTATATATATATATTGGTCAATTTGAGCAGTTAATCCTTTTCCCACAATGTTTTGAACTCTATCCAATAAGTTTACTATTATTTATAGACAAATTCCAATTTTATGTCTAAATTAGTTCAAAGTCATCTGCTGCATCTAGAAAAGGATAAAACGGGTGATTTGTGTTATGAAAATACACATGTAAATTTTTTAAAAGAATTAAGTTCGCTGAAATAAGCATAATACCGTCCAACCTGTGTTTAAAGAGAAAACCATGGGAAGAGAACAATTTGGTTTCTGCTCAAAGGTGGTCTTTAATTACAGGGTCATTTGGGCAGAAAATGATAATAGGAAAATTAAAAGTGAGGATGCTATAGACAGGGATTTGCTAAAGAAAGGTGGTCTTTAGCTCAGGTTTTCCTGTGTTGTGAATCTTTGCACAAAGGTCAGGATCAGGTTACCTCTTTCCCTCATACAGACACTTTATGACAGCAGACGGCTTTTTTAAACCATAGTGACAAAAGAATAAATTGCTCAAAACAAGCAATTTCTCCCTTTGCCACAATGTTTTCCACATTTAGTCATAGGTTATACATCGTCTGCTGCAGAATTTTCATATAAGGGAAAGTAATACTGAAAAATACACTTTGGGTGGAGATATTGTTTTGACCAGAATAGTTTTCCATGACAAGAAATATTAATTGTTGAAGAAGAAACCATTTTATTTCCTTTCAAAGTTAAAACTGATACTCAGGGTTAAGCAAATGTAAACGGATATTTAAAACTAACCAATTAAAACTTCGATACAATATCAAATTTCAAACAATAAGACATGTACAAATGGGTTGGAAATAGATAAATTCCCGCTTTGTGGTCATGTTTGTGATGTTATATTTAACCCTTTCCCTCATATAGATGCTTTCTGACGCCTCTGCAGCAGACGGCTTTTTGAAAACATAGTGACAAAACAAGAAATTGCACAAAACGTGCAATTTCTCCTTTTGCCATAATGTTTTCCACTTTTTGTCATAGGTTATCCATTCAATTATGGAGATTTTCTATTGTTTTGACAAAATACGTTCAAAGTCGTCTGCTGCAGAATTGTGGTATGAGGGAAAGGGTTAAACAAGTCATACCAACTTCTTCCTTTTACCCTTTCCCCCTTGCAACAAAATTTCGGCAAAAGCTTTGAAAACAAGTTAAAGCAGAATATTGAAACTCTTCATTAATGAAATGTCTAATCATTGTATAGAGTTGAAAACATTGAGGGCAAAAGGAGATACCGTTTATCATGAGCAATTTCCCCCTCTTGTCACGATGTTTTCAAAAGCAGTCCACTTCTCCTTTACAATTTTTATTACTAACAATGCATGGTCACTTCCTGTTTCCGATAATTTTGGTATTTGTTTTGGTTACAGGTTATTCTTTACCACACTAAATAGGCAGTAAATGACTTTCAACCCTTTCTCTCATACGACAATTCTGCAGCAGACGACTTTGAACATATTTTGTCAAAAAATAGAAAATCTCTATAATTGAATGGATAATCTTAAGGAATTAAAGTGTAAAACATTGTGGCAAAAGGAGAAATTGCTCGTTTTGAGCAATTTCTTCTTTTGTCACTATGTTTTCAAACAGCTGTCTGCTGTAGAGGCGTCAGAAAGCGTCTATATGAGGGAAAGGGTTAACCAATCCTCACAGTCATGTAGAGGCTGATGCATCCAACTACTGCAAAAGACTTTTGAGATCATTGTGGCAAAACGAGAACTCAGCTCATGATGAGCAATTTCTCCTTTTACCAATTAAGATATTATAATTAACCTCTCATTTATTGAAATTGTTCAGCTTTTTGCCAACATGTTTTCAAAGTCGTCTGCTGCTGCAGATTTGTTGTATCCACGTGGATAAGGGATAAATTTTGCATACATACTAATGATGGTTCAAAATGTTGAATGAATGAATGTGTGTTGTTTTATGGCGCATCGACAGCTAAGGTCATTTAGCGCGCATTTAAATTTCATTATTCATGTTCCCTGGGTGAATAAACCAGTACTAGGCTAGAAAATGTGCCTTGCCCAAGGGCACTCCACCATGACCGAATTGCCGCGATTGGGGATCGAACCCGGGACACCCGTTTTCGAAATCCCCAACGCTAACCACTCGACCACAGCGGATTCCTTTCAAAATATTGAAAATCTCTGTACATAAAAGTAACATACTTGAATGAGTTATTCTGGCAAAAGGGAGAAATTCGTAATGACGAGCAATTTCTCAATTTGCTGCAATGTTTTCAGATGTCTTTTGCTACACAATGATCAATTTCTTCTTTTGACACATTGTTTTCAACTCTATGAAATTTAATAATAATAATACTTTCATTTTTTTTTTTTTTGTCTTGATGGTTTAAAAATGTGTTGACTTGTGTCACAGGGAACGAGTTTAAAAAATAAACCATGCTTTCAGGGGTTGTTTACAACAGAAAATGAAAGGGGGGCAATACACTTTCAACTTCAGTGTTGACAAATACAATATATATAGGTCAATCGTCCAAGGATAATCAACCTTATGTATTTGTGACCAGCAAATACCCATCCTGTGCCTTTATGCTGTCAGATCAGGGTCTTAGCTGTAATTGCTGTTCAGTAATTCTGACTGGATAATGTTTGGGGTTAAAAAGATAAGTTTAAATCTTTCCCACCTGCAGACGCATTTTGACACAATAGTAGCAAACGACTTTTGAAATCATTGTGGCCAAAGGAGAAAGGAGAAGAGAATCATGATGAGCAATTTCTCCTTTGGCCACAATGTTTTCAACTTTAATTAACAGATAAGCCATCTTTTATGGAGTTTTTTCAGGTTTTTGTCATGTTGAATGTGGGAAAGGGTTAAAACCTATTGGTTTTACATCGATTGCTAAACTAGCTTTCATCTTATATTTATTACGCTCAATGTCCACTTTCTGGAAACTTTACCAGTACACTAAGTCTTGATGTTATGTGGAAAAATCCCAAAGGCAGAACCTGCATGCTCATCGTGGGATTCAAACCCAGGACCTTTGGTATGAGAGGCTGACTCTCTTCCCCAGCAACACTGTCTTCCTCTAGGTTAAATGATTGTACATGTATTGGCCTTCAAACAAACTGGGTTAAAGTATGGAAAGTCTCTTATTCAAAAAAGAATTATTGAATAAAGTTACATATGGTAAAATGACTCATTAGGAAACATAATTTCTGAAGGTTGTTTTTGTGTGACTATAAATTTAATGGTTTTACTTACTTACAGACACATCTACTGCAGACGGCTTTTGAAACATTGTGGCAAAAGGTGTAATTGCTTGTAATATCAATTTCACCTTTTGTCACAATGTTTTCTACTTTATTCAATAATTGTCCTTTCATTTATAGAAATAAATTCCATATGTTTTTTTAAACAAAAATGTGTTCAAACTTGTCTGCTGTAGATTTTTTGTAAGTGGGAAATGGATCAATGAAAAAGAGTTATTAAAAAATATTGTGGCAAAATTGCTCATTTATGTAATTAACCCTTTTCCTCATACGACAATTTTGCAGCAGACGACTTTGAACGTATTTTGTCAAAACATAGAAAATCTCCATAATTGAATGGATAACCTATGACAAAAAGTGGAAAACATTGTGGCAAAAGGAGAAATTGCACGTTTTGTGCAATTTCTTCTTTTGTCACAATGTTTTCAAAAAGCCGTCTGCTGCAGAGGCGTCAAAAAGCGTCTATATGAGGGAAAGGGTTAAGTTTCTGAAGTTTGTTTTCGAATGACCTGACTGATAATACATGTATAGGTCATAACAGGTTAATTGGTAGTGATGTACAGTTTCTATCTGTCGGGATTGAAAGTATGACATACCATAAAAGGTGTTTAACCTTAGCTCTTTACCTCATATGCAGTTAATAGACCCAGCGAAATTGAAATATATGGATAAAACTGAAAAGGCAATGTTTGGTGTATAACCCCTTTGGTTAACCCTTTCCCTCATACAACAATTCTGCAGCAGACGACTTTGAACATATTTTGTCAAAAAATAGAAAATCTCTATAATTCAGAAAGCGTCTTTATGGGAAAGGGTTTACTCAACTCCTGGCTACCCAGGCATAATGTTTTCAGTTGCAAAAGCAGTCAAATGAGATTTCTGTCTTCTTTTCCTTTTCATACAATAAGAATCCCTTTTTTTCACCCCACAGCTCCCCTTTATTTATCTTGCCTCCTTATCAGAGGCCATTTATTAACAGGGAGCATCTTTCCCCCTCTCTTGGGTCCTCTAATTTGATAACAGGGACTTTATGACCTTTCTGATCCCTAATCACTGTACAAATTTGACCTCTCAACCACAACACAATGTTTTCAACTTTAGTCAGTGATTGTTCTTTCATTTATAGAGAGTTTTAATTTTTAACTTATTTCCGTAGCACTGGTAAGTTACCCAGGTAACGGCCTTGACTTTCAGGTTTGGGTTGCTGGGACTGTTATAAACCCTTTCCCACATGTTAACGCTTTGTGACGCCTCTGCAGCAGACGACCCTATGACATTAGAAGAAATTGCTAAAAAAAAGCAATTTCTCCCATTGCCACAATGTTTTCAACTTTTTTCAGTAATTATACCAATCATTTATAGATATATTCCATGTTTTTTCAAAGTCGTCTGCTGCAGATTTGTTGTATGACGGAAAGGGATAATTGATGCACTAAGTAGGTGCCAGGATTAGCTTGCCAGCAGTACTAACATTTACCAAGGAAACAATGTGATATTTCTGAAATACTGTTGAAAGAGGCATAAAAAGCCATATAAACACACACAACTAAATTTCACCAACGAGCTGTTATTTGCTGTTTGTAGACTGGCCCATATTTTAGACATTTAAAGCATACATATAAAGTTTTGAAGAAAATGTTATTGACAAACATGTGTGTTCATTGAAGATACATTTGATAAAATTGTGGAAAGAGAAGAAATTGCTCAAAATATAAGTATATGAGTAAATTAAGTCTTCTTTTCCCACAATATTTTAAAAAGTTGTTTTAAAGGAGGTGTGCCATGAATCTGTTTAACCCTTTTCCACATAAAACAAATCTGCATCAGAAAGCTTTGAAATTATGAAGTCCAAAATATAGAAACCTTATATATGATAGTATAAGTATTGAATAGAGTTGAAATCATTGTGGCAAATGGAGAAATTGCTCATTATGAGCAATTTCTCCATTCGCCACTTTGATTTCAAAAGTCATCTGCTTCAGAAAGCGTCTAAATGAGGGAAAGGGATAAAGGACAGTGTACTAAGGCAAGGCTACATACACACTCATGCACACCAATCTTTATCTGCTGTAGCCTGAATCCTTCTAAAGAAACTTGCATGATAAAGCCCCATAAAAACATATCTGCACTATAGACTGTGAGAAAAGTTAACATGTATTTAACCAGCATGCTAGTGGTAAATAATTCATGACAAATTATCTTTAATAGGACCAGTCCATTAAAATCAGCAGACACCATTACAAGATAGGGCAAAAGGTCACAAAGGGGGGAGAAGAGAGTAAATAGCAGACAAATTAATTTGCTAGTCAAAGGGCAAGTAACTGTCAGTGTTAAATCAAGCCTATTTGTGTAGCAGATATAAATACCTGTCATGATCTAACAACCCTTAGCTCTTCTTAACCTGGTTTATGAAAAATGGATTGTTCCTTGTCATGAAATGTTGATCACTTGTTATTGATCAATTTACAGGTTTCTTTGAAAATCTTAAAATCATAAATAATATAGGTGTTTACCGCTGTCCCACATACAACAAATGTGCAGCAGGCGAATTTGAAAACAGTTTGGTAAAACTATGGAAATTAGCTATTGTTGGTGTTAGTTTAATTATTAAGTAAGAGTTGAACATGGGACATTCTGTACACTGTTATTGTATAAAGGGTGAAATGAAAAGTTATGTAAAAAGTATCCTTTGCTCTTAACCAGATAACTCCATGCTTTAAACCTTTCCCTCATATAGATGCTTTCTGACGCCTCTGCAGCAGACGGCTTTTTGAAAACATACTGACAAAAGAAGAAATTACTCAAAACAAGCAATTTCTCCTTTTGCCACAATGTTTTTCACTTTTAGTCATCTAAGTAATGTTATATATCCATTCAATTATAGAGATTTTCTATTTTTTGACAAAATATGTTCAAAGTCGTCTGCTGCAGAATTGTCGTATGAGGGAAAGGGTTAATTGTCCATCCCTTCCTTGGTGTAGCAGTAGAATGACTGACTCTGGTGAAGGACGTTGCAGGTCTGATTCATGCCCAGGTCATACAAAATACTTTCCCTCCCTGGTGCTCAGGATTGTAGGGTAGCATCAATTAACCCTTTCCCTCATATAGACGCTTTCTGACGCCTCTGCATCAGACAGCTTTTTGAAAACATGGTGACAATCGATGAAATTGCTCAAAACAAGCAATTTCTACTTTTGCCACAATGTTTTCCACTTTTAGTCATAGGTTACCATTCAATTTTAGAGATTTTCTATTTTTTGACAAAATATGTTCAAAGGCGTCTGCTGCAGAATTATATGAGGGAAAGGGTTAAGACTGATTTGCTGGTGTCATGATAAATGGACCAGTAGTACTTGTGACTTAACTGAAAAATTGTTGAAAACAGCAGAATTTAAAACACCATTCAAAGGTGTTGTCTGTCTGTCACACTTCTGTGTACTGATCAACATTTTGGGAGGTGACAGTTATGTGTTATTTTGTTTCTGCAGAGAATTTTTATATGAAGCAGAAGGCAAAACGAGTGACATCAGTTTGACTGTTAAGTAAGCAATAGAATGATAATTCATTTAGATGTTTACATGAATACAAACTGGAGATTTGTTTAACCCTTTCCCAAATATTGCCTCAATTTGACACATTTGCAGCAGACAACTTTTGAAAACATTGTGACATAACAAGAAGTTCTTCATAATGAGCAATTTCTCCTTTTGCCACAAGGTTTTAAAATCCCTTAAACATTATTATACTTTCATTAAAGCTTCCATACTTATTACTGAAATGTTTTGAAAATTGATTGTTGCAGTTTGAATGTATGAAGGAAAGGGGGGGTTAACCCTTTCCCTCATATAGACGCTTTCTGACGCCTTTGCAGCAGACAGCTTTTTGAAAACATAGTGACAAAAGAAGAAATTGCACAAAACGTGCAATTTCTCCTTTTGCCACAATGTTTTCCACTTTAAGTCCTATGTTATCCATTCAAATATTGAGATTTTCCAGTTTTTGACAAAATATGTTCAAAGTCGTCTGCTGCAGAATTGTTGTATGAGGGAAAGGGGGGGGGGTTTAGAGTGACAGGCACGTCAGGGTCCTAGTAAAGAGGAGAAAACTGGTCTTCATCCATCAATATCTTTCTTATCACCCTACCAAACCTATGTTGTGGTTACCGAGAAGAGTCGTCTCAGTGAGACAATTCTTTTGAGTACCCACAACATAAGTTTTAACGGTCAAATAATGATTTAAGAATGAGAAAGAAGCACCTTTATCTAGAGCTCTAAATGACAGTGAGATACAGTGTGATTTGACACAGTTTATTGTTGTTTATTAGGGCATATATGAAAGGCTATTAGTGTGATAATATCCCTCCCTAAATACTTACCTGGCGACGTGACACGACAATACAAGACAAATCTTGCTTAACCAATATATGTCGCTTTTACTGCTTGACAAAATGCTTTAAAATTTTTTGTCTAATTATTGAAGTCAGTTTATAACACTGAGGCCATGTTTTAAAACTTTGTCTGCTACAGAATGTATCAAATTGCGTCTGCAAGTGATATGACAATTCTGCAGCAGACGACTTTAGACATATTTTGTCAAAAAATGGAAAATCTCTTTAATTGAATGGATAACCTATGACTTAAAGTGGCAAACATTGTGTCAAAAGGAGAAATCGTTTTGAGCAATTTTTCTTTTGTCACTGTGTCACTGTGTTTTCAAAAAGCCGTCTGCTGCAGAGGCGTCAGAAAGCTGCTATATGAGGGAAAGGGTTAAACAGAAATAGATTCAGTGTGTTGCTCAACTGGCTTCTTATTATTCCAGGAAATGATTTAAGTAAATTATTGGGGAGTGAGGCGCTGTGATTGAACTGTTTGATGCTTTATATAGAAATGTATACTTGTATAATAAGTAAGTGTGAAAACAAATCAGCAGCAGAAGACTTCGAAAACATTAACCCTTTCCCTCATACGACAATTCTGCAGCAGACTACTTTGAACGTATTTTGTCAAAACATAGAAAATCTCCATAATTGAATGGATATTCAACCTATGACAAAAAGTGGAAAACATTGTGGCAAAAGGAGAAATTGCATGTTTTGTGCAATTTCTTCTTTTGTCACTATGTTTTCAAAAAGACGTCTGCTGCAGAGGCGTCAGAAAGCGTCTATATGAGGGTAAAACATATGGAAACTCTATAATTATAGTCTAATAGTCTAAACTCTAATAATTATGTTGAAAACATGATGGCAAAATTAATGGAGAAATAAATTATGTTTTCAAAATGAGTCTGTAGATAGGAATGGGTTTAAAAGAGTGTTTACCTGAATGCAAATGGCCCTGCAGCAGGATCTGTTTTTGAAAAACATTGTTAGAAAAGGAGAAATTTCAGTTTTTTTTCAATTCCACAAGAAGAAGATTGATTGATTGAATGATTGGTTGATTGGGGTTGCACCACAGTGGCCAGTTCATCTTACAATGTGCTTCCTGCCATTCCAGGACCAGAACTCGAACACAACATTAATTTTCCCCAGGCAAACTGGCTCCTTACCAACATAGACTATTCTAAGCGCATTGGTTGATTGGGGGAAACGAAGCTTGTCACAATAACTTTTGTCAACCATCTGAAAGAATCAATGGTGGGTCTGCTTGGTTCAAACAGGCTTCATATTTTTAGCTCAATAATTTGGCAAATGCAAATGGCGCTTAATTGTCACAATTACTTTAGTCAATCATTGACAAAAATCGATGGCTCCGCTCGGTTTCAAACTTGCAATCCCTGGATTGATAGCCTTTAATGCTACCAGAGCTTAGTCAGGGAGTAAACAGGTTGTTGTCCTTCAGTAACTCTCTTAATTGTAACTCAATTATTCTGTGTTGTCACAATGTTTTTAACTCTTCAATAATTACACTTTCATTTATAAAGATTTACCATATATATCAATTTGACTAGACATTTCCAAAGTTGTCTTCTGCAGTTTTGTTGTATGTGGGAAAGGGTTAACTATTGCAATTGATTATTTACCTGAATCAGACAACTTTTGATAGGTCTTCTGTTAAAGGTGAAATTGTCCATCACCAGATTATATTTTCCCTTATAAAATATCCAGCATTCAAAGTAAAAACTGGGGATTATTAAAACGGCCCTGTGGTATATGTAATTGATATTAAGCTAAAGGGTGAAGCACATAAAACTTCAACAAAAAGGCAACCAGCAGAAATGCATCAATGAGCAGCGAAGTGGGAGCAGGCCAAAACAGATTGAAAACCGGCCCGGAACATAAAGTGAAATTTTACATTTATCAAATTAGCGTTGAGGGGCGCTCACGCGTATCATTTACAAGTTTATTCACAAAAGTGTACATAAAGAGAAACCACTAGGTCAAACTGAGAGTTACAATGTATCAGCGGAGTTTTTATCAGTGCAATAACCAGCAAATTAAGTTGATCTTTATGTTAACATAAACTGTTTTGGCGGAGTCGATTGGAGAATCCATTTATCAGTAGTAAATATACTGGTATATAGCTCTAAATTTTAACCATTGATGGTTTAAACAGTGTAGGTTAATTTTAACCCTTTCCCACATACATAAGCTCCCTGATGCCTCTACAGTAGAGGTCTCTTGAAAACATTGAGGCAAAAAGGAGAAATTACTCATGATGAGCAATTTCTCCTTTCCCACACATGTTTTCAGATCTATTCAATAACTATACTTTCATTTATAGAGATGTTTCTTATGTCTTCTGCTGCATGTGGGAAGGGTTATCCCTCCACAGTCTGTTCACATAACTGTATTCTTTATCAATGCTGATCTCTTATTTTGCTCCTCTAGGAAGAAAAGGGGGTATATATTGGTTTTGTCCATGTGGGTTGGTCAGTTTTATCAGTTGTTCTGTTGGTAGACCAAATTTGGTTGTCCAATTGATAACTGGATAATGCTTAGACCTACTGTTCTCAAACTTGGCAGGGAGGTTTGGCAAGACCTGTAGATGACCCCTATTGATTTTGAGGTCATTCCTTCAAAGGTCAAGGTCACAGGGACTCGATAGCTATGAACATGAAGGCATGAACAATTGTAGGAATGACTTTCCCTCCTTGGTTCTCAGGGTTGTCATAGCATTACGACGGACTCACTGGTGTCTGAATAAATGGACCAGTAGTACTGGTTACTTTCTTAGGAAATGCTGTTGATATAATTGAAAAAATGGTTGAATCTTCTCAAAACAACAAGCCAACAAATGTTTAGTGATATCTTGTCTACCTGAGCAGGTATAGGTTAGAGATTTGAACCCTGGTTATTCTTTTAACCCTTTTCCACATACAGACCCTTTTGATATCGCTTCATGCAGCTTTATAATCACTTTTGAAAATATTATGGCAAATTGAGAAATTTCTCTTTTTAACCCTTCCCCTCATACGGCAATTCTGCAGCAGACGACTTTGAACGTATTTTGTCAAAAAGTAGAAAATCTCCATAATTGAATGGATAACCTATGACAAAAAGTGGAAAACATTGTGGCAAAAGGAGAAATTACACGTTTTGTGCAATTTCTTCTTTTGTCACTATGTTTTCAAAAAGCTGTCTGCTGCAGAGGCGTCAGAAAGCGTCTATATGAGGGAAAGGGTTAAGTGAGCAATTTACTGATTCTTTTAAATTTCATAAGACTAAGCAGCTTACAAAGAAAGAAATCTTGAGATGGTTATCAGGAATCTTTGGGTCAATCAAGCTCAAGGTAATTGTGTCTAAAAGTAATTTTATTGAGGAATCATCATTTTTGAAAACTTGTTTCGTTTTGATAATGATGTATATGTTTCTAATTTTTCTTAAGATTTTTTTATTTGGAAAAAGCGAAATATTCCATTGTAATTATAGGCATTTACAAGCTGTTGCTATAAATAAAAGCTATTATTGATTCTCAAATATCAGTTCACTGTATTGTCATCAAATTAACACATACTGTTACATTTATTGTGAAACAAGTTCATACGTTAAACTAATGTTTCTTTAAATGAGCAATTTCTTTTTTGCCAGAATGATTTCAAATCTGTTAATTAATTAAGCTTTCAGTTGTTGAGATTTTCCATATTATTGTCCTAAATGTTAATTATCAAAGTCGTCCGCTGCAAATTTGTTTTTAAGTAGGGAACGAATAATAACCCTTTCCCTCATATAGACGCTTTCTGATGCTTCTACAGCAGACGGCTTTTTGAAAACATAGTGACTTTGCCACAGTCCTTTTGCCACAATGTTTTCCACTTTTTGTCATAGGTTATCCATTCAATTATGGAGATTTTCTATGTTTCGACAAAATACGTTCAAAGTCATCTGCTGCAGAATTGTCGTATGAGGGAAAGGGTTAAGCAGCCAGAAAAAAACACAGCCAATACAAATATTTAGGGAGAGTTCAAAATCACTGTGATGCTG